>VDFB02270651.1:691269720-691309020 GCA_007258455.2 Sequoia sempervirens
GCAAACCTAACATGTCATCCCCTCAACTAGAGAGGAAACCCAAATAGAAGAGGATAAAGAGGTCTAAAACCTAGGATGACACACCTAAAATTAAGCCAGATGTACCTGAGAAATTTGTGAAGCCAGGGGCAGAGAAGAAAACTTTGGCCATGGAGGGTGAGGTTAGGGGTATTACTAAAGGTGGTTACAAGACAAAAGTGTTGGATAGGCATAGGAAAGATGATAATGATGATAAGGTTGGTCCATCTGAGAAGAAAAAGAAGAAGAAGAAGAAGGACCACAAGGCTTATGTTCTTATATGAGGGAACCTGATGTTGCCATGGAAGATGAAGCAAATTAAATGAGTGATGAGGTAGAGACAGATCCAGAGTATGCCCAATATCTTCTCACACTTGCAAAAAAAAAGACTGATGATGGCGAGACAAATTCTCCAGTTTCAAAAAAATCACAAAGGTGACATGCATACTACGATTCTGAAGATGATGAACCATTGTAGAAACAGAGTCCCATTTTGGAGTTTTTGTCTTGGATGCGAACGTGGATGAGAGGTTTTGGTGTTGACATGGAGGAAAGGTTTTGATGCTGCTACAATGACAAAAGATGCCTTTTGGAAGGCAAGTAAATCTTCTTTAGCTAATGGAGAAGGGTTTTTGTCTTATATGGTTTCCCTCTCATCAAAGGTGCAAATATAACCTCTTGGGGAATTTTGAAATTAAGATACAAATAAATGTCAAATGTAAAATGTAACTGAAATTGTAATTTGGCCTAAAGCTTGTTGCTCCCATGTTTCTATAAATGGGAATTCAAGGCCAATTACAAGGGTCTTTTGATGGTTAAGCATTCGAGCTCATGTGAAGAGCAATCTTGTAAATTCAAGCACAAAGAAATAGAATAGTTCTGAGTCTTAGGTGTGAATTCTAGCTTGTAATAGGTATAATAATTTTACAACAACAATGGCATATGAATGAAACTTGCAAATTTCGGAACATTTTCGCTCCTATGTATTTCGTTGCATAAATTATAAATAAAATGATCAAGTATCTTTTATTTATCTTCAATCTCTTCAGTTGAATGTATGGTTTTGTTTCTGCTTTGGTTCAAAGAACTAATTAAATGCTTAAGTGAAAACATAGATTTGTGTGATGAAATATTATGATTACTAAGTAGTTCTTTTTCTAGATATCTTGAGTTGTTTATTGCAAAGCAATATAGTAATAGTCCTAAAATGTTGGGTTTAATTGTTGGTGTATTACAATTTGTTACAAATGTGAGTCTGTCACCCATGGATAAAACATTGTTTTATTAATTTGGTTATCTTTGATGTCAATTGAGTCAGTCTTATCTGTCAAGGAACAAATTCATATTGAAAATCACTTATATACCATAAACTATTGTAATGTTGTATGAGATCTACCCATTCCTGGCTTTTAGATAACAATTTGGTAAAGGATCAGCCAAATTCTTGAAGAATTATGTCTATTCACAGTTGATGGGAATGCATATGTTTATTAAAATATTATTGGTAATTTGGCACAAGAGTATCAATTCAAACATTTTTAGGATCGCCCTCCTAGGTTTCATAGAGCCCGAAGAGTAGAGGTCAAGCCTAGCAAGCTTGTACTTGTTCGTTGGCCAATCCTCACCATTATTAACCATTGAATTGTGGAAAATTCATAGATAATGATTGAGATTAAGTTTGGTTCTCAAAAAATAACCAACACCTACTAAGACACCAAGGTTTTCTCATTAACACGTCAAATGAAAAAAAATGACTTTGTAAAACCCTAATTCTAGAAGCCTCCAAAAAGCTTGTTATAAGCGATTGGGATGTAAGTTGCGGTCTATGTCATTCGCGAGATTGTAATTTGGTTTGCACTGGATAATAAATCATTGGGTGGCTAAGTTTGGATGTAGCCCATATTGGGTGAACCACATTAAAATTATGTGTTGATCTCTTTTGTGTTATTCTTCATTGTTATTTTTGGGTTATTTAATTTGTATATAATTATTAATGTTTATTGCTTCGATCTACCTTAAACCCTACCAACCTTCTCTATGCTACAACATTTTTTGTACATGTCTACCAAAGCATTTTATCAAACAATTCATCACCTTGCTACTATAAATAAAAGCCTAAAACAAGTGCTCTCAAACAAGCTATGGATAGGGCAAATAGTAAGCATGATAGTAAGAAATACATAGTTCAATAAGTACTCAAAATTTTGTTCATTATCTCAGACATTATAAGCCATGACGTACATCACTATTGTTGTTTTCGTGATTGAATAAATTGTTGTTGTATTTTTAGATGTTGCAAGCAAAAACACTTCTAGATGTTCATAGGGAAATGGAGCTTGGTGTTTCTTCTGCTATACACTCCTTGATGCCTCTCACAGGGGTATGCGAAAGATTACTAAATTTCAAATTATATTTGTTGTTATAGCTGTTAGTTATTGAAAAATCAAATGATTATTGATTTGTAGTTTAATTTCTCTTTGGATGGTTTCTATAGGACTTCAACATGCCACAACATGGGCATGAGAATATTTCCCTTCAGGAGAGTGAACGTCCAGTGGTGATAAGTGCTTATTTTGATAAATATATCATTTTTAATAATGTAATTTCTATATATTAATGTCTTTACTTGTTATTGTAATAGATAAGGCTTGATGAGGAACTAAATCCTAGGAAGAGCACTAGGAACACCCGTCAACCTCAGAGTAAATGAGTGATAGACACATCGCCATCCACCCAACCAACAAAGGGCAAGAGTTTGTTTCGAGATCTTAGAGGGCAATGAATTTTGATTTCAAGGTCCTTTGTTGTATGCCTATATGACATTTTTGGACATATTTTTTTGTGCATATATTTGACATTGTATGCCTAAATGGCATTCTTGTAAGCCTATATGGCTATTTTGTATATATTTTATACTTATATCGACATATATTGATGTATGCCTACATGGATATTTGGTTAATACCAATATTTTTTATTGTTGGTGTCCATATTTTCATTATAAATCCACACTTCAATAGATATGAGTTCCATGTATTCAAGTGTATACTTTGTGACTTACGTGTATTCCAATGTATACTTTGGCATATACTTTGTATTAATGTGTATACTATGTATTCATGTGTATACTTCAAGGCTTATGTGTATTTGAGTACTCATGCTTCACTTATTCACATGTATGCTTCACTTATTCACATGTATACTTATTAATTGGTTAGCCCTAACATTTCTTATTATTGTCCTTCATGGTTTGTCTTAATATTTATTAATTGATGCTAAACAACTTCAATATTTCTAAAAACTATTCATGAATGATTTATCATTTATTTATGTGTTAACTCAATATTGAATCCAGGGAAGAATTTAGAAGGGATAAATCTAGGAGGAGAGGGAAGATGGATATTTATAGTGTAACCTATTGTACCTTCTCTATACAAACTTCTAATGGCTCTTGTATGCTTTTCTATTCTTTTTTTTGCTTTTTCATATCCAATTTTCTTAGGTGGATCATCACTTCTCTCAATTTTTTTCCTTCTCCTCTTCTAGGTCCTCACCTCCACTTGTGGTATTCTAAAATAAGCTATAGTTTGTGGTGGGAACCTACTAAGATTCAAAGAAGTAATTAGTTTTCCTCTTAGTTGTCTTGGGTGATTTTATTATTTCTTGGTTGGTTACAATGTATTTGATAGTTAATTTTGTGGAGATGGAACCTCTCATTCTTTGCAGTAGGACATTCTAAGTTGATTCCTCTTCAATAAGAGCTAGAGTTAATTATTTATAATTTTTCTTTGAAATACTCATTAGAGTGGGGTCATAATACTTTTAAATGAAATATATGGTTGAGTAGATGCATAGGTTGCGAATTGTTCTAGCACCAAATCTACCTATGCAATTAACTACTTGGTTTGGAAACTTGGAGGTTTTGATTTTTACTCCTTTTTCATCACCAAATGATATTATTGTTGTTTCACTTACTTGGATTTGAAGCTTTTTTGGAGTGAAGGAAGAGGTAGGATTGAAATGATCCTTCTCATACATTTCATCCCATTTATTACCCAAGGAAAAGTGACTTGGTTTGTCCACCATTTGTCCAATTTACTGCCCATATTTTCACCAATTACTTATTCTATATTCACTCCAACCTAACTTCTTCAAAGAATGCATTCTTTAATTATAGGTGACATGCAACAAATTTCTTCTAAAAAATTTGATATGATTGTGAATGAGTAGGAAAAGGGGTTGTAGTATCTCATGTATCAACATATATTTATACCTCTTCTTTGGGCTATTTTTAGCTTCCACTTATGGTTGAGGCTCTAGTGTGAACTTATTAACATAATTGTTCTTGATTGTCTTTATCTAGGTCATAAGCCACCATGTGGTCTCATATTTCAATTGACCTATTATTAGGTTTAGTTATAAATCTTTAAAAAAAAATTAGAATCTTGAAATTTAAAAAAAGGGCAAGGAGGATAATTAAAAAATGTCTTGCCCTTGCTAGACTTGAGGATGATCATACAAGATTTTAAGAGTCATGTAGCCTTCTCATTTGTGATTAGAGCCATAATAGGAATAAGAAAGTTACCTAAATACTAATATTGATAATAATCAATTCAATGTATGAGATCCACATAGTAATTGGATCATAACCCCTTTGAGAAAAAAAAATGTTTAGGCTTTCCTCAACTATTTTGACACCCAAATGTTTTACCTCTTTCATGCAATCATGTGCTTTTGGTGTGGAAAATTTAGACTTGTCAACGGTCATATGAATCTTTCTCTTTTCCTTTGTTTTGCATGCCATCATAAGGGATCGAGCTAGTTGAATGTAGCTCAGAGTGATTTGGCATGTTTAGGTGTGAAAGAGGACCATGCCTAGCATAAATATACCCATCCAGACATGTTGGAACAGTCGGTTTGGTCACATGAGTTGCAAAATAAAAATTGCACCACAACTTTACACTGCTTGCATTTGACAACTTTTTCCTCAACTGAAAAGTCATCACCATGGGAAAATTCCTCCAAGATAGAAAAAAATAAGAGAGGTTATTGTAGAGGGTCCCAACGTGACCTCGTATCCTCAAACATGAAGTTTTTAAGCTTCATGGTTTTTGGGTAATATCCCATCAAAGATTGCAGCCATTTTGCACTTTGGACTCTTAAGGGATTGAGCCGGTACATCATAGTTCAAAGTGATTCAGTGTGTTTGGGTGTGAAAGAGGACCATGTCGAGCATAAATGTACCCATTTGGATGTGTTGGAATAGTCTATTTGGTTGCACAAGTTGCAAAATGAAAGTTGCACCACTTTGCAACTTTACATTACTTGCATTTGATAACTTTTTCCTCAACTGAAAAGTCATCGCCACAAGAAAATGCCTCTGAGATAGAAAAAACTAAGAGAGGTTATTGTAGAGGGTCCTAACGCAACCTCGTAGCCTTAGATGGGAATTTTGTAAGCATCACAATTTTTGAGTAATAGCTCGTCAAAGATTGCAATTATTTTGCACTTTGAACTCATGGATCGAAGCCATTGAACGGGGAATGTGAGTGATTTGATGTGTATTTAAAAGCAAAAAGAGGAATTCATGAATCACATAAAATGTACACATTCAAATACAAGTTTTGAACAATTGGTTTGGTCATATTTAGAGCAGAAAGTTGAAATCCAAAGTTGCACCACTTTGTAACTTTACAATTGCATTTGAATCTTTTCCTCAATGGCGTCACCCCAACTTGGAAAACACCTCCTGATAAAAAAAGATATAGAGATGATATAGGAGGGTCCTAACATGACCACCACAGCCTGAGATGTAAGCTCTGTGTTGCAATCACAGCCTGAGCAGGCCTACCTAAAAAACAAGCAAAACTATTTTACACCTCTCAAATTTTATGACCTTAGCCCTGGCTTTTCACGTCGTAGCCTCTGGAGTGATCCCTTTATGTTCGGTGTGAAATAGGACCATGCCTATAGTAAATTTACCCATCCAAACATGTTGGAACAATTGGTTTGGTCACACGATTTGGAGAACAAAAGTTGCACCACTTTGTAACTTTACATTGCTTGCATTTGACAACTTTTTCCTCAATTGAAAAGTTGTCACCTCAAAAAAACACCTCTGAGATGGAAAATTTGAGAGAGATTATTGTACAGGGGCCCAACATGATCCCATATCCTTATATGGGAATTTTGTAAGTGTCATGGTTTCTAAGTAATATCCCATCAAAGATTGCAGTCATTTTGCACTTTGGATTCTTAAGGGATCGAGTTGGTACAACATAGCTCAAAGTGATTCCACGTGTTTGAGTGTGAAAGAGGACCATTCCTATTGTAAATGTACCCATATGACATGTTGGAATAGTCGGTTTGGTCGCACGAGTTGCAAAATAAAAGTTGCACCACTTTGCAACTTTACATTACTTGCATTTGACAACTTTTTCCTCAATTGAAAAGTCGTCACCACGGGAAAACACCTTCGAGATAGAAAAAATCAAGAAAGGTTATTGTAGAGGGTCCCAACATGACCCCATATCCTCAGATAAAAAATTGTAAGCATCACAATTTCTAAGTAATAGGCCATCAAAGATTGCAAATATTTTGCATTTTAGACTCTTAAGGGATCGAGTCGGTACAACGTAGCTCAGAGTGATTTGTTGTGTTTAGGTGCGAAAGAGGACCTTGCCTAGCGTAAATGTACCCATTCAGACATGTTGGAATAGTTGGTTTGGTCACACGAGTTGCAGAACGAAAGTTGCACCACTTTTCAACTTTACACTACTTGCATTTGACAACTATTTCGTCAACTGAAAAGTCGTCACCATAGGAAAACGCCTCTGAGATAGCAAAAACCGAGAGAGGTTATTGTAGAGGGTCATGGTTTCTGAGTAATAGCTCGTCAAAGATTGTAGCCATTTTTCACTTTGGACTCTTAAGGGACTGAGTCAGTTGAACATAACTTGAAGTAATTTGGCGTGAAGGGATACAAACTCATAACCTACAAGATACCTAAGGACACTTGATATCACATGTGAACCTACATCAACCTTGAAAAAATTCCTTTTAACTTGAATATCGGAGAGAAACATCTTCTTTGAAGTCAACAACAACCACTGACATGCCTTTGAACTTGAATATCCTTGGATTCTATTTCCGATATAAGCATTGTATGTATTGCCTTCAAATTATAAGAAATGATACCTCTTGAATTTGTACAATGGCAAGACTTATACAATCACTAATATTTGCATTGTTTTGGAAATTTAGGAAATGAAATTCTCTTTACAGATCACATGCCACTTTGCATAAGTATAACAATGAAAAAATAACTAAAATGAATGCTTAACAATGTTAAACCAGCACAAAGACTTTCTATCCATTACATACATTTCCTTTTCTTGTTACTGTTCACCATTTGTAAATATTTTACAACTCCTCACAAACAACCTTTTCCTTGCATGCATTTGCATGGTTGATAAAATGCCTCAAATACATGACTCTTGAGGCCTTCAAATTAATCATTGTCCCTATTCACCTGATAAAGGACTACCCCTTTGTGAGTATATTAGACCTTATATTATTCTACTATGAAGTGTCCTTGCTCCTTCTATTGACTATCATTTGTATGAGTATCCTCTAATATTTATATGCAACTCGTTGTCTTTAAGACCTAAGGATTACCCTCTTGAATCCTCATGGACTATCTTTCCTCTTGTAATTGCACTCCCTTTAACTAAGGTTTGCAACCTTTTGTGCAAAATTCCATTAATGACTATCTTCAAACACCTTCAAGTATGCCCTTATAACTCTTGTTCTTAAAATCTCATGGATGTCATGAGATTGCTACCCCTTTTACGACTGTGATCATGCATAACTCATAAAAAGTAATTGAAGTCAAAGGTATTAATAATATTTATGAGGATGAACAATACAATATAGGTTAACACTATGGATCACTCAAGGGTCCATTTATTAAGAAGTTAGAGGACATAATGTAAAGTTAAAATAATGAAAGATTATATTTAGTTGGTATAAATAATGATAGAATAAAAAAGGATTTTTCAAACAAGAATCAAATACAAAATTCATTAACAAGGATTGAAAGGATTTGAAACTAAGCTCGATATGACCACAAGAAACATTAATAATCTCATGACATAATACAATGACACACCTAATACTATTACCAATGTAATTTGAATGAAAACACTCAAAAAATACTTACCAGATCACAACCTCGACTATCATGATTGAATAAAATATGAACCCCTACACCTCAATCAACATAATCTAATGTACCTATTGCACCTTGTATTTGATATAACAATATGAAATCATAAAAAATGAGGCATGAATCACCAATGAGATCATGATATGATTAGACACAAACAAATAGGAATGAATACATAAGAAATCACATTTTTTAAGCTAACAAAGCATGACAAAAATTCATACAATATTTCCTCTCTATAATGTTTGCAGCTCTCCACTTCTTCAACATGATAGAATGGAAGAATAAGTAAATATCAGAATAAATACTTCAAGTTAAAGAAAATAAAAAAGTAGAGCATTGACATAAGTAAAATGTACATGTGAAAGGCACATAGCTTGGTCAACACTAGAAGCAATTCAATACATAATATTGATTACAAGATTCTATAATCAACAACAATAAACCTAACTAATTTGAGCCTGAAATGTTTGAGAAAATGCCTCAAAGAAATGAGGTCTCACAATGATGTAGATCACCATGAGACCCCATTTCTTGGAGGCATTTTCTCAAACATCCCACAACCCTACCAAATTCACCGCATTGGCAAGCTAGTGGGCCCACTAGCTTGCCAATTCGATGAAATTGGCAAGGTAGTGGGATTTTTGAAACCCCATTTCTCAGACCCATTTTTTCAAATATCCCACTACCCTACCAATTTCACCACATTGATCACTGTGAGATCCTATTTCTTGGACCCATTTTTTCAAACAACCCACTACTCTGCCAATTTCACTACATTGGCAAGCTAGTGGGCCCACGGGCTTGCCATCACCGTGAGACCCCATTTCTTTGAGCCATTTTTTTCAAACATCCCACTACCCTGCCAATTTCACTACATCGTGAGACCCTGTTTCTCGGAACCATTTTTTCAAACATCCCACTACCTTGCCAATTTCACCGCATTGATCACCGTGAGACCCCATTTCTTGGAGCCATTTTTACAAACAACCCACTACCCTACCAATTTCACCACATTGGCAAGCTAGTGGGCCCACAGGCTTGCCAATTCGGTGAAATTGGCAAGGTAGTGGGTTGTTTGAGAAAATGCCTCCAAGAAATAGGGTAGAAGTCTACCCCATTTCTTGGAGGCATTTTCTTAAACAAACTTCTACCCCATTTCTTGGAGGCATTTTCTCAAACAACCCACTACCTTTCCAATTTCACCGAATTGGCAGTACATCACCGTGAGACCCCATTTCTTGGAGGCATTTTCTCGAACAACCCACTACCTTGTCAATTTCATTGAATTGACAAGCTAGTGGTACATCACCATGAGACCCCATTTCTTGGGCCCATTTTTTCAAACATCCCACTAGGTTGTCAATTTCACTGAATTGGCAAGCTAGTGGGATTACCGTGAGACCACATTTCTCGGACCCATTTTTTCAAACAACCCACTACCTTGTCAATTTCACTAAATTGACAAGCTAGTGGGGCCAAAGAAGGGGTGTTGAAACTGAATTTCACCAAATATATTAGAGAGTGTTGCATAAAGTAATAATTATCATAAAGTTGTCCTAATATATAGAAGGGGAATATTTTAATGGAGTCAAAGCACTCAGTACAACATTGATTTGTTTGACTCTTTGAGGGTTGTGTGAATCTTCTTGGTTGATCAAGGTAATGAGTTTTTTGCAAAAATGCCTCAAAGAAATGGGGTCTCACAGTGATTACAATCACTGTGAGACCCCATTCTTTGAGGCATTTTCTCAAACAACTCACTACCTTGTCAAGCAAGCTAGCAAGCTCACTACCTTGTCAATGTGATAACATTGACAAGGTTTGATAAAATGCCTCTAAGAGATAGGGTTTCGTGGTGATGTACATCACCACAAGACCCTATCTCTTAGAGGCATTTTGTCAAACCTTGTCAATGTTAATGCATTGACAATGTAGTAAACTTTTCAATGCTCACTACCTTGTCTATGCTACGCATTGAACCAAAACATATAATCTACCTAATATTCATATGTAAAATTTGAACCAAAAAATATGTACAAACTTGTAACCAAAACATATAATCTTCCCAATATTCATATGTAAACTTTGAACCAAAACATATGTACAAACTTAGAACCAAAACAGATGTAAAATTGAAATATTATAATGAGAGGTCTAACTATCAACTAATCTTGATGTGCATACTCTAAATTTTGATAAAAATTAATGTGCATACTTACAAATTAATAAGAACCAACGTGCATACTTACAAATTAATCCAACAAACCATCTGGGTTTGCTCTACTCTTTATTGTGTCAAGCATTGCCTCATGGTCAAACTCACACACCTTCCACAAGGTATTGTTCAAAGGTCTACCCCCATATTTTATTAAATGAACATTGGATGCCATGACAAGGTTTGAGTAATGAAGAATCATATGATGTGTGCCAAAGTTCTGAAACAACCAAACATTAACACTCTTATGTGGGTACCTTCTAAGCCACACTGCAGTAACAACCACTAAGCCTGTAGGGTATTTGATGTTTTCTCCATCTATAACTAGGGCCTCCAATTTCTTTTTGGCATTGACACAATGACACAAGTAATAATTTGTTCCCTCTTCGTTATATTCATCTTCAATAACTGCATAAACATGTCCTACATTGATATGTGTAGAAAATTAGATGAAATTAGTCAACATTACAAATACACTGCAAAGTAAGATGACAATTGGAATTTCAAAAACTATGCAAATAGATATATTACCTAGTTGAACTAGATATAATATGTGGTCAAATTCAATCGATGATTCCATCTGTGTCAGTTCCAATGTTGTCAGAGGTTGATATGTGTGAATTGGGCTAAGATAACTTAACCACCATTCATCAACCACTCCTTTGAATCACACACATTCCAGGCTTGAATTTTACATGAAGAACAAAAGCATGTTGTCTTCTGCATATGGATACTCCATGAACTTGCATTTGAGCTAAGGAAAGAGTGTAGCTCACTTGATCCTATCAATGTACAACAATCCTCATATGGTGCAATGTTAGCATTATCTATCAACCAAATAAATCTATGAACTAAAGACTTACCTTCCTTACCTAGACCCATCGAAGCATTACACCACTCGACGATTGATTTTGCATCTGCCAACTTTGTATTGTCTTTATACTTTAACCCTTCTTGTGCTAATGCTCTTTTGACACATGCTCCTGCACCATCATGTGCCCCCTTTCCATGCCCAACCTCATAAAAGTTTTGTTAGTTCCCAAAATAGCAGGTTGCAAGCCCTAAGAGGATGCCAAACTCTATGGTAAGACTTACAATGTTTTTGGCTAACGAACAAGGTTAATTGATGTGGTTGAGAACCCCCTGCATTTTAGGCTTTGCTAGACCTAAGTGGGTGTACCCTAATAATTAATGCAAATTTAAAGGTTGTGTGACTTATTTAACTTTGGTGATCTATCCACACTGACATGTAAATGTGAAATAGATGCAAACTTAATAGCTACTCCTACTCCTAAATATTGAAATTTAAATATGTGAATAAAGTTTGTGTGAAGTATTGTTTTGAGATGAGTGTGATCAGTGTCTATTCCTATTGGGTGGATGGAGTCAAGATATATATGATATGTAGATCCTCCTTCTTGGTTTAACTCTAATTGTTTTGACACTTTCAAAAGTTTATACTTTGTATAAATGTGTAAGTTTGTGAGTTACCAAGATCTTCTTATGAATCCCAATGATATTCTTCCAAGTTACTGCTATGTTATGAAAGGATTTTAATTCTTTTCGAAGGAGACCAGTTAAGATGATTAATTGAAAAGAATTTTAATTATGGGAAAAAACCAATTAAAATAATTTCTTAAAAGGATCTCTTCTTATAGAAACCAATCAAACAATCACACAGAGGCAACAAATGTGTCTTGAAAAGTTAAGTATATCCTTGATATATTAATTTGAATAATAGGAAAGGGCCACTCTAGAGACAACAAGATAACATGTATGCACTTAAATCAACAAAACAACTGGGATGGCTCCTCATGGTCTCGAGTTCGACTCGCTCTCGGGTTTTCCAGGGGTATGGGCTGGCCGGCTATTGTGTACCCCCTAGAGGATTAGTCTCGCCCCCGCTCGCCGGAATGTCACTGGGCCAGGTTAATCGCGGGGACACCTCTTGGTTACAAAAAAAAATAAAAATCAACAAAACAACTGAACACCAAGAATTTGGCCACCAAATCAAACTTTCTTGCTCATTATATTACTTTGAAAGATAATACAATTCATGTCAAAATATTTTATATGCTATTATGTGAAATGTCTATAATAATGTGTTGAATACACTAAATACTGAGAGGTGGGGTGAATCAGTATTATGCTAACAAGATTAATTAGTAACCATCCAATTATCAATCCACATCTAGCTGCAATAGTGAACCAAAACATAAAAAAGATCATAACACATTGACACCAGGATTTTTATGTGGAAAACCCAAAGTCGGAAAAACCACTGTGAGAATTAACTCACAATATATTATAATTGGTTATAAGATATTACAGGGCTCACTGTCAAGACTCACTATCCTAACTGCAACTGACTATTTCACCAAGTGGGTGGAAGCAATTCTGACTAAGCATGCTACTTTTGAAGTGGTGTGTAATTTCTTAAAAGAGAATATCATTTTCAGGTTCGGTGTGCCAAACACAATTGTTACTAACAACGCTTTTGCCTTCTCATCAAGCGAGATCACTGAGTTCTACTTTGAACATAGCATAACTTTGTCACACTCTTTCGACTATTACCCATAAGGTAATGGTCAGGCCGAATCAAGCAACAAGATTTTGGTGACTATCATCCACGAGTTGGTAGATGAGAATCAACGTTTGTGGCACAAAGCTTTGTACGATGCTTTGTGAGCAAACAAAATAACTCTAAAGTGAGCAATTGGTATGTATCCTTTTCAACTCTTGTATAGGTTGAATGTCGAATTCCCATAACCTTGGAGCTTTTGTCCCTCAAATTGGCTAAGGCCATTGAGGATGAGACTTTTGATAACTTTGTTGATAAGCATATTATGTATCTCTCTGAATTGGAAGAGAATCGAGTTCAGGTGGCTAACCGCATCGCGGAACATCAGGACCAGGTCAAGAAGCTTTTTGACAAGAAGGCCAAGTCTTGAGATTTTCAAATTGGTGATCTTGGTCTACTATGGGACAAGCGAAGAGAACCAGAAGGTATGCACAGAAAGTTTGATTCACTGTGGACAGGACCTTTCAAAGTTCATCATTTGCATGGTGAAAATAGTTTCCTATTAGCATATGAGGATGGAACGCCATTTTCCCTTCCTCATGGCGGGAAACGTCTCAAGTACTTTACACAATAAGGTGACATGCGTTCAAATATAAATATTTTTTTATTTTTAGTCCTTGTCTCTTTTTGTTTTAAGTCTTTTTGTCATCGTCGCCTAACTCCAAGCCCAATGGATGGATAAAGAAACTTGAATTCTGGAGTTCTTCTCCCTTCATTCATTTCAAAGAATGGTTGAAGGAAGATCCCTAGTAGGATCCAGTTGTTATAATGGAATTTAGCAGCGCTCGATCCACAGATAACCCCCCTACGAAACTTGTCCATTTCATAGGTTCGTGGTGTTCAAGCACGTAAAACAAGGTCAATTTCAATACACCTCGATATGTGTTTCAAAATATCAAACAATCTATTTGAGTGTCCTTCCCCGTCCGTCTTACAAAGAGCTTCGAAACGAGCATCTTCATCAGCCTCTGGCTTTTGGGATTTGTGAAAATTGGCAAAAGTGGAGCGTTGATTTTTAGTGCTCCTACATGTTGAGGTTGTAAATTTTTCTAAGTGTTAAAATCACTGATTTTTAGCGCTTGCGCATTTTTGTTCAAAGTCAGTTTTATATACACAAGCATTGATTTTTAGTGCTTGTGCACTTTTTCTCTACACTTAGTTTTATATGCATGGGCAGCGATTTTGATCTCCAGTGCATTTTTCATAGTTTTGTCACTTTAAGCGCCTTAATTAATGCGCAACTCTAGGTTCACTTATTACACTTCTAAATCACTTAAACGTGGTTTTAAGTTACTTCAACTCATTCTAATCATCATTCTTTCACTCCTCTGTGTGCTGGGAACTTTCTATCCTCCTGCAACTCATGGTTTTAGGGATTCCTTTTGTCATTCAAACTAGGGTTTCATTCTACAAGGTATGTCATCATTTCTTTTCCCTCATCATTTCCTTCATGTTTTTCATTCCAATAAGCTCTTTAAGTTTTGATTCGCCATGTTTATTTTCATTTTCCTTGCTTGGAGATTCATTTCAAATCCTTTCACTTTCGAAATCTTCATCCCTCTTATCATATCGCGTGGTTTTACTCTATTCCCTCATTCAATTTTCTTTTGTTTCTATGTCACATTCTTTTGTTAGGGTTTTTGTATTCATTTTCAAGACGCATGCCCTAGTTTACCTTTCTCTTCATCATTTCTCCTTGTTTTTAATCCATTTCAAAAGACTTTCTTTATAATTTCAAACCTTCTTCTATGTTTACATGATTGAAAGCAGTGATTTCTCTTGGAGTTTCATCGTTCTTTGAAAATTCATCAGTCCAAGTGTTAAAGCGGTGATTTTTTCCACTATTACACCAACTTAAAATGCTCGCTAAAGATGACAGAGCGGTGAAAATAAGGACCTCTTTACTTAAAGACTTTCACTATACTCCATGTGTAGGAGCGGTGAAAATCACCGCTCCTACATGGAGTGATATCCCTTCATGCTCAAGCGCTTAAAAAGTGATCTTCTACACAACTTCATTATCTTTCCAAAGACAAAATGTCAAGGCGCTAATTTTCAGCACCTTGACACATTTTGCAAAACTTACATGAAGAACATGTAAGGGCGCTAATTTTCAATGCCCTTACATCTGAAACTATCTCTCTAAGTGTAGGAGTGCTGATTTTTAGCGCTCCTACACATTTGGCAGTTTTTTCCTTAAACACTTCAAAATTGCTCCATTTTCTCTCCAGACCCCGTTTCTTTGCTCTTGCTTCATTTTTTGTGCCTAATTTCTTGTTTCACACTTGCTCAACATTGTTTGCTCGCTTCACGCTTCCCAATACTTCTTTTTTTGCTAACACCTATTGATTCACCATCCTTGTAGTTTTTCTCTAGATTTCGTCAAGTGATCCTCAAGGTGACATCTTTGGTCCAATTGCTTCTATATGACAACCAAGAAGCCTCCATCGTCTTATAAAAAGAGCGCAAAATGAAATATATGTATCAAGGTGTTTTTCCACCTATAGTGGTGATCTCCAAGGTGGACGAAATAAAAGACACTGAGGTCAATCATCAAGATCTTGAAGACTTTGTGAAAAGGACTAAGCAAAAGCCTCTTGAAGACTCCCTGAGAGCCATTATACACAAAAATCTACATCTGGTGTCCACATTCTTGACTTTTGTACACAATACAGAGTTCATCCTCCAAGTTGCATCCCATTACATCAGGGAAAGTAGAAGTGTGATAGACTCCTCTAGACAAGTGATAATAAGACTTGATCCTAAATTATTTGATATTGTTTTCTAGAGTTCCACACATGGAACAATACATAGAGATTTCTATTTAGCAGGCACATGAAGTCTATGAATCAAATCCCAATAAGGCTAAGAACTTGATTAATAGTCAATGATTAAAAGAACCCAGGAATACTATCTCAAGATAGTCGAAAGGGCTTCCACGAAGTGACTTCAAAGAGGATGTCAGGGACATGATCACTCTCCTGAGCAAGGTCAATGGCTTACTAGAATCGTCTCATTTTTCAGGACTGGATGTATGAATACATTTGGATCATACAGAGAAAGAAGGCTCATATTGACTGGGGAACTCAAATCAGTGATGAGATCCATGAGCAGTTGATTAATGTGCCAACCACTTTGAAGTTCTATATGACTTCTTATTTGGTATATGTTGCAGTCGTGATGAGACAATTCCCAAGACTTTTTACAAATGGGAACCGACACTCTATACCAGTGTACAAGTATTTCTATCAATTGGAGTTGAAGGAGAGTCTTCACCATTTCAAGAGGGTCACAAATGCCTTCTTTGCACCTCTGCTATATAATTTTGATCCAACTCTCGAAAAGAAGAGAGTGTCAGACGAGACCTATAAAGTGGTAAGCAATGTCGGGTGCATATTCTTACAATTTCCAACTTTCACTTACATGAGGGTAGGGTGCTACACTGGGTGCCCTTACATGTTTCCCAAATATCCCTCAGATAAGTGAATACTCATAGAGTTATGTAGACAGTTGATTTTAGTTCACAAAGACTGATTGAGGATTCACAAACTCGGTTTCAAATTCCCACTGACGATTGGTAGATATACCATTAATAGTGTGCAAAAAGCCAAATCAGTCTATGCAAAAATGTAGGTCATGACAATAAGGACCTACAAATACATATTTGAATTTGATTACCAGAATGTGAATAGGAAGTTGAAGAAAGATCACAGCCACAAGTATCGCTTCGAAGACATATGGGCTGAATGCAGAGATGAGGAAGACATCCAAAAAATGGATTACTGCAGGCTAACCATAGAGCAGATCAGGGATCTTGGTGTTGGTGACCTACCAAAGGGTTTCAAGGACCTTGGTGACATCATGAATGTTGCCTATGATGAAAACGAGATTTCTAGGAAACCCTTGCTTGCAGTATATTGGTCTAAGAAGGAATGTGTCTCCATCAGGGAGAGGCTTGCTCCCATATTGGCTAACACTGTAGAGTGGTTACAAAAACATGATTTCCAGATGAAAGCCTTTAGGATAGAGTTGGAAGGAGAATTTCCTGGAGCAGAAGTCAGCCAACAACAGGAACTCTGCATGAAAGATAAGCATGCGGCTATTCCCTCTTATTCTCGAAGAGGCCCTAGAATAAAGTTCACTATTGGAAAGAATAATTATCGATTAGTTCAAGAAGAAGAAGCCACATAATCTGAAACATCTCACTCAAAAGGAAAATGGACCATTTCTAAAGAGTTACATTCCGAAGAAGAAGAAAATTCAAGTGAAGAATCTGCTGAAGAAGAAGATCCTGAAGAAGAAGACTCTGATGAGGAAGAAGATTTTACATGAGAAAAAGAGTCTAAAGGACAAGAAGGTGATCAAGAAGGTGATCAGGAAGGAGAACAAGAAGGTGATAAATAGGAACTCAGGCAGGACAAAGAACAAACTCTATCTCCACATGAGAATGTTGTTGAAGACTTTCCCCAAACGTCATCACCCGTAACTTCAAATTTTCCTCATACACCTCTTAATCCTAATACTCCTCCACCTCATTTTCCCACATTACCTCCTCCTACATCCACAATACCTGCAATGAACATTTCTTATCCCCCTACAGCATCAACCGTACTTGATACTCCTCCATTAGTTTCAAATACACAAACGGTTGATATTTTGTCAAGTCCTCCATCATCCATTCTCATTTTGTTATCTCCATCCTATGACATCACTTTTGAGGTTGAATTCAATAGGTTCGTGAATGAATCTTTGCACGATCAACTTGGTGTGCAATCCTACTGGTGCAGTCATGACAAACACTACTCCAATTGTCACCATACCAGTCATTTCTATGGAATCAGCTGTGACAAAAGAGTTGGCAGTCAACCAAGAAGCTCATACTTCCTCTCTTCCCCCTTGGTTGGTATCTCAAGTATCGAAGATGAAAAATAAAATGATCTCTCTGGAGGAACTCGATCTTGAAGATATAGCCCGTCCAAAAGCCAAGGGGAAGAAAAAGGCGACAGTACATTCCAGACTCCATGTTGATAAAATTGGCCATAATTTTGTAGAAATTGGTATACTGCCTCAAGAGGAAGGAGATGTAAATATGGAGGACTACACTGTAACAAGAGTCCAAATTGGAAAGGTCATGAATGAAAGTGCAAAGGAAGATGCACAAGTAACCTTGGATGCATTGGTAGGAAGGCTTGATAAGATAGAACAAGCTCGAGACATGTACAAGCAAAAGGTCAAACGATATGCAACTTTTTTGAGGAGACTTGCAAACTCTTTAGGAAATATCCAACCCATAGCTATGGAAAACATTGAAGAACCAACAGTACAAAAGGAATAAAATTTTGCCTCCAAAGGTAAAGCATTATATGATTTCATTGATGAATTAATACAAGATGGTTCACAGGTAATAGCTGCTGCAGATGAGAAGGCCACACAAATAGAAAAGCTCAAATCAGATTTTGTTAAGGAAGAAATTATTCTTGCCCAAGAGAAAAAAGAGATGGAAAAATGCTTATCATTTTGTTCACAAATGAAATAGGCAAAGCTTAGTAAATTGGTGCAAGTTGGGGTAATTCCCAACAAGGAAAAATATGTAGAGGTAAGAGAATCACTCAAGCACCACATTGAAGTGATCAAATCTCTTATCAAAGATCTCCACCATGTTCAAGAAGATGTCGAAGGACATCATGCTATCTTGGAGAAGGGAATTAAGGAGTTGTTAGGCAAGCTTCTTGAAGAAAACTGTATTTTCCTCCCAGCCAACAAACTTTTGAAGATCTACAAAGAAGCCATCATGCAGCAAGTTGAGGATGCCAGCTTTTCAAAAGCCTCAATACATGTCACTTATGAGACATGACTAACTCTTGATAATCTCAAGACACATCTTCACAGGTGCAAGAAAATTCATTCATCTACCGGAAGGTTGATCACAAGAGTTCACACCCTTGTAGATTACACAGTCGGTCTAGATGATGCATTCATCCAGGAGACCAAGAAGAAGTATGAAGACTTTCACACCCAAATCAAGGAACTATGAAGACTCTTGATCTCCAAGGTTGAATATTTTGATGCTTCCCTTTATGCATATTGTAAATAGTTTTTGACATCTTGGATGCCTTTTCAACAAATTTAATTACATGAAAAGTCTAAGATGTAGTTCCACAAAGATGGACAGCATTTTTACTTAGTCAAAGTTAGGAAAGAGGGATTTCTATTGCAATTTGGACCTTTAGTATTTTGCAATGAAGTGCTACCCTTTTTGAAGCAGATTTGTGAAACTTTGTGTTCATGTTTGTGAATGAAAATTTTATCAATAAAGAAGAGAATTGCATACCAAACTTTGTGTTGGAATTGATAATCTTGTGGATTGATCATATTGGTAGTGATTAGTAGATGAGATCTGAAGGGCTTCGAATAAATTTTTGTAAAATTTGTGTTACATTCTTTATTTGAATTTACATTTATGTTTGAGTAATCATTGGTGGATTATCTACAAGACTTTGTGCTTGCATTTGTTTGCGTTGTTCGTGGAATTGTTGTGTTGTATCTAGAAGACTTTGCGCTTCTAATACGACACGTGTTACGTATCTTAAGGATATGTCAATGAAAAGCTATGGAATGAATTTGTGCCTTCGTGAGCTTTTCTTTCTCTTTTTATTGTTATTATTATCAAACCTGGTATCTCTACGCTTTTCTTTGACAAGATAGAGGTATTGGAATTACTACTTTGTTTTTAGTTTAAAGCTATTTTGAATCAAAACTATCAACTGTGAAGCATTGTAAAACATCTTCTTTGAAAAAAGAGAGAAGCATGAATGTGACACCCCCCCATTTCGTAAGTGTAGTGTACATTTTGTAAATACTTGATTAGTTTTACTTAGCATCTGTTATCAGTAAGAAGGGCGCCTCCCCTTTCTGATAGGAGAGATTATATCTCACACAGTTGTGGTTGAAATCTAGGTTGTGTAATCTATTGAAAAGGTGATTACATAATTTTCACCCAACAGGTACCACATGGCACTCCCATAAAGTGCATGTTTAACTCTCTAGACGAGGTCCCGACCTTGTCAGCGATCTTCGTGAAATTGCTGACCATAGCTCCACAAGAGCCGAGCAGAGAAGACCTTGCAGGGCCTTCTTCCTTAGCCCTTGTTGCGGGAGGGTCGGAAGCTCCTCCCCTTAATATTCCACCACTATAGGCTCATTTTCCTTCCCCTTATAATGATCTAGATTCTAAAGCAGATCACCTCTTGGTCAATGAGTGTTAGGGGGAGGCATCTTCTTTACCTTTAGATTAGATGTGTGTTTGTCATGATGTGTTCCCTCGTGCTTGCATTACGTGTTCCTGGATAACCCTTGTCACCCTTGTTGGTGCTTAGATACAGGAGTGATTATGTGTTGTAAACTTATTCTATTTGTATAATCATTCTTCATTTGTTATGTGTTTTGATTTTCGGCAAATTGGGGACGATGCAAAGTGTTGGGGGCATTTAGGCTTCCCTTCCATGTTGACCCAATTTTTTTATTTTCTTTGTTTTCTTGTGCATTTTTCATATGGTCTAATATAGTAGGGGGTTGATGACAGTTCATTTATATACTATTATTATAATTATATATATTTATGAGCAACTCTGACCTCAAAATATCA
Source organism: Sequoia sempervirens (assembly GCA_007258455.2). NCBI lineage: Eukaryota > Viridiplantae > Streptophyta > Pinopsida > Cupressales > Cupressaceae > Sequoia > Sequoia sempervirens. The sequence continues at coordinate 691,290,410 of VDFB02270651.1, forward strand.
GAATGCCCATGTGTCGTCTGTCTGTGATGTCATTGTTTCTTTTCAAATTTTCTCATATTTCTCTCTCATTTGCTTGATTCATGATGTTGTGGTGCCTATGTGTTGTCCCTCATGTGTGCAACAATATCACCATGTTGAATGTCCCGTGAGCCACAACATCTATTTCTCAATTCTTGTTTTTCTCTCCTTAGGATGTTGTGTGCCTCTGCACTCAGCACGCACCGCCCTAAGGGAGGCTACCATGTCAACTTCAATTTTCAGAAAATGCATTCGTTGCCAACGAATCTTTTCTTGAAAATATTTGCAAACCTTTTCAAAAATCGCGTTCTCGACTTGGACCCCTAGTGGAACGTGTTTCCTTCATCATGGGTTCACAAAGAAAGGACTTGAAGAACTTTATTCCAAGGAGGGAGCAAATTTACCTACTGAAGAAGCTTCAACCTTCCTCTCGTGAGGGGGAATTTTCTTCCTTTCGAATTCCTTGATGAAGTGAACATATTTAAAAAGCATTCCTTGGTGTTGAATCAATTTGCGAAAAATATTCTTACACTTTTGAACAACACATCCCTTGAGTGGACCCCTCTTCTTTTGAAGGGTTCCCGAGGGACGCCTTTGAAAGCCATTCAACTTGTTGATTGTTTGTGTGACTGTCTGCTTGTTTGCCTGCGTGGCTTCTTTGTGTTCTTTGACATGTTTTATCTATGGATTAACATGTTTCTTTGTAGGTGTGCCTGTGAAGCCGCTTTCCAATCCAACTCTGCGGAGTCCCCTTACACTAAGATTCTTCATGAGAGAGTACTTGGGGGATGCCTTCTTGCAAGTCTACGGGCCTGTGAGGTGCTTACATCCTACAGGATTTGTCTATCGTTGGTCTGAGGGCCTTTGGTGTACTTTGTGCAACTCCATAGTTTTGCAGAGCTATGGAGTCCTTTTGTTCGAAACTCCTCAGGAGAGAATACTTGTAGAGTCCTTTGCTTGCCTTATGCTTTCGAGTTCACTAGATCGTGGTCAGCTTTCTCAATGGTTCAAGTATACATCTCTATCCCTTTGATCTACTTTATCGAATGCTCATTGACATTTGTGCTCACTAAAGTGGGGGAAAAATGTATAGGAGTGAATTTGCACCCCTTGTGTAAATTCCCCTTTCACATACCCTTGCCATATAAAATCAAGTCCGAAGGTGAAATTCCACATCATTCATCCAGAATGCATCCACTTGGTGCGTGTTTTGTGTGTTGGTGCGGGAATTTGCGTCAGGAATGCGAGCGTGGCGCGTGGACATCTGCATGGCGCGCTGTCATCCTTGACAGATTCATGCATCCAGAGTCCACAGGGACATTACACACCTAATTGGGGTCGAATTGTAACGCTTTTGTGTGACCAAATGATGCAAAAAATAGCTCCCTTTGGCCTTCAAATCCATTCATCTCACTTTCACTTCAACTCTTTCATTCACTTACTTTACTACTGGCGAATTGTAATGCTTTTGTGTGACCAAATGATGCAAAAAATAGCTCCCTTTGGCCTTCAAAAAATAGTTCCCCTTCTTGCTTGTGTGTAGGTGAACGTGTGATGAAGCTCGTTGGCGAACTAGCATTTTAGTGAGTTGGTTTTTATCACCTTAGTCTTCATCTACTTATTTTACTACTTCAACACTTACTTTTTGTATTTCATTATTCTATCCCTTTCATTAAAATCATTTAACTAGGTTGTAAAGTAGGTTTATGTTTTTCTCTACTGTACTTTACATTTTTTGGCCGTATGGACACCAGTGCACTGCACTGTTGTCACAAACCCGCGCTGTCGTCCTTAGATAGAGAATTGTATGAGGTATAGTTCAGACTCCATAAACTGACTTGTCTAGCCCCAAATAGAATTTTGGGTTTGTAGAGTGACAAAAGTGCTTCATAGTACTCTTCATTCTCGATCCTTATCCATTTAGAGTGAGGTAAGTTAGTGCAACCCTCCGCTCTCAGCCCTTCGTGAGCTGGAGCCTTGACGTGGTTGATCCCCCTCTCTTACACCTATAACTGACACTCCTAAGCAACATATCAAAAACTCATAGAGTTCTCTTTTACTGAGAGGATTTTCAAACCAAAATACTAGATCAACATGGATGCATAGATTACTTAGTCAGTTACCAACCAATGTTGGCATCAATGACAAAAAACCCGGAGGGAACCTTCTTCATTCTTCCAATAATCTCCCTCTTTGTCATTGATGACAACATGTGCCAAAAATGAAACTTGCTTCAAAACTTCAAAACAAAATTGTGCTCAACTCCCCCTAACATATGTACAAGACACAAACATATAACATAACATACTTTATACATACTCTTCTCCTCTTCTCCTTTGACATCAAGGACAAAGGACCGAGAAAAGATAAAAACCTTCAAATCAGGAACAAGGGGCACCCTATGACTCCTTGAGAATCACTTCCCAAGCTAAATTTCCATCATCCTAGACTCCTTTTTCCCTAGAGGGAGTTTTATGCAGAGATTCTATTCCCACCAGGCATTCCTGTCCTTCTTCCGCAGTGGATGGAGCAATGTTCATCTTCTCAAGTTTTTATACTTCCATCAATGCATTTGATATCGTGACATGTTTGGACATAGCTAGGTCTCCAAGCTGGGCATACCATCTCATAGCATCTTCTTTCTACCTCTGCAAGATGAAAAATTTACTTTGAAGATCTACAATAGAAACCCACCTAACATAGTTTCTATGAATAACTCCTAGAAGTTCATCTCAATTGCCCCCAATTTAATAAGCCAATGTACATATAAAATAATATTTGTTGCAACCATGTAGATAACAAATATTAGGTAATCAATAGAGTAACCACCCAAGGATAATTTAATATTATGGTATTTCCTTCAATAATTGGCAGTACCCCTATTTGTAATCAAGATCTAAAATTTTGGAGGTAGATATATAAAGAAATTTAGACAAGCAACTAACTTCTTGTTGATTAAGTTGTGAGTCTTCCTTAGTCTATCAACACTATCACTTTATTCTTCTTCAAGAAACCCATTGCCTTGAGATTGTGTTGGGTGCTTATACTAGAAAGTTCATGAGAGGAAATGGTTGGTTGGGATCAGTTGATTTCTCCTCTAGCTCATTGACAAACTCTAATATTTATTCTTCTTCATCATATTCCCCACTCAAACCTTCAATGTAGAACATTTTGTCACACATTTAAAACTCCCCTATTGTATTTTATATCAAAATTAATACATTAACATTTTTTCTTTTTCTCTTCAATTTGTTAAGGATCTAATCTAATGGGTTGAGAGAATGACTATGTAAAAAAACTCTTATTTATTATGCCATTGAACCCTTGCCTTCTAGGAATAAAAATGCTTATGCATGCTATTCTAGGATACACAAAAAATTTATAAGTAGTTCTATAAATGAGTATCTCATGTTGGATGTGATCCTTGAGACCACCTAGAGATACAAATTCTCTTCTAGAATTGTATCTACTCTCAAGGATGGGCTAGATAGAATTGTTGAATAATCCTTGATTGATCATATTTGTCATAGTTTCAATAATTGGTTGAAGTAATTGTTTGACACACTATTTTTATAGTGTGATTTTAACTCTTCTATAAAAATTGACAATGTGATATTGAGAGCTTTTTTTTTTCCTTTATGCACATAACCATCAATACCAAATTACTTGTTCTAGTTCTAGATATAAGGAAGCCATTGCCACTTTTTTCCCACTTAAAATTTGACGCGCTTCATAAAATTATCCATTTGATTTATCCAATCTGTCAATCTTTGTCATCAAAATTATGTATATTCACTTTTGGTACGAAGTTCCTATTGTTAGGTCATATAATAACTACTCCTTTTCCTAGAACTATATTTCACCCTCAAGGCTAGGGTTGTCAATGAATGAATGAAATCAGTTCATCAACATAATTATGGAGGAGTTAGATCTAACTCAACAAGATTGGGTTGTATCTCCTACACTTTAAGCACAACTCAGACTCAGGAAGGTGTTCCCAAGGGTATACCTTAATATGTATTGAAATCGCCTATGATAAAAAACAATGAACTAAATGATAACTAAACCCAACTCACTTAACCCCATAGACTGCCATTGAACCAAGTAAAGCTAAATATCTCAAAACTGCTATATAGCTAATAATAGTATACAATCATAGCCCACAAGGAAAGAACTCATTTGAGGCTCACTGAAGATAGATCCTTGGTTATATCACATTGTTATGAATGCATAGAAGGTCCTAACCCTAAGCTAAAAATTTAGTGTTTTGGTTTGATGATGTGAAATTGGAATATGGTCCTAGACCAATGCTTATCTGTTGGGCAATATAGTTACAATGAAAAGAAGAGGACAAATAGGAAAGGAAGAATATACAACTATGTATTTACATACACCAATGAATATGAAACCTTGCTATAGAACATACTTAGTAATTCAAATGCAAGTACATATATTCATACATAAAGTGAGAAAGATTACTACAAGCCTTGCAATGTTTTCAATTACATTCATGTAACTCAACATTACATTCATGTCAACAAGTGTGGCAAGGGAAAATACCTATTTGAATTTAAGAAACCCTCCTAAATATATACATATTCCCATGGAGACAATATGCAACATAAATCCCATTACAATACTAGTCTTCTTTGGTTTTGTAAGTTTGGAATCTCTCAGTAAACTAGACTATGGTGTTAATGGATACCATATAATATTTCTTGGCATTTAGAGAGAACACAACCACCAACCTCTCTAAAAATGGGACTATAAAATAGACATATACTTATAGGCACCAAAACCCTAAGTTATTTCATCGTAGTGCTTTCACATCCACGACTCCAAATCAATCTTGCTCAAAATGGGTGATTCAGATTCATGGGAGAGACTACCATTAAATTCTGGTGGTTGTGTGACTATTCTATTGTAATGGCAATAGTTGAAATCAAAATCCACACGTTGGAATTTTTGGTGCCTAAACCATTTAAGAAAACACCAAATAAACCCATGGTTGATAAAAAATGCATTAATGGAGTCTTAATTTAGTAGTGGAGTAGGTGGGTGAAAATCATAGTGAAAAACCATAAAAATTTAGACATTTAGATACCTTTGGAGCCTTCTACACATTGAAATGAAGCTTTGTAGGCTTTTGGAGTCCATCAGAGCATTTACGAGAAAAAAACTTCCATTGGGTCAATGTGAGAAGTCGGTCACCATCAGGCTTGGTGGGAACTTAATCGACATCTAAATTGCACCTCTAAAGCATGCACACAAATTTCTAGTTCACTTGGAACTACCTACAAACCTTCACTTTTTTGTTACCTTCCAAAAAATGTACCTTCATTAAAATAATGTGAGATCTTGGCCTCCATGTGAATCTATTAGAAAATTGGCCACTGAGTGAACAATTCGATAAATTGGTCACTATCAGGGGCTTTATGAAAGATTGACATCCATCAAGAATTGTGGGGAAATGTTCAACTAAACCTGCCAACTTCACAACATTTCAAAATATCCAATTCAAATGAAAATTATCGACCATGACATCAACAAGTGCGATGTCAACATGACCTCAACAAGGACGATGTCAGCATGACATCAACACAGATGAGGTCAACATGACATCAACACAGATGATGTCAACATGACATCATCAATGGACTAGGGGGTTTGGATGAGGTGACATCATGATGACGTCAACAATGTGGGATAATGTCAAATGATGTCATCAATGTATGGATGTGGGATGGAGCAAAGGAACTAGACCTTGTGGGAAAATATATTTGAACTAGATGAAAGGTAAAGTTATTGGATAAGTTTAGATGGGGTCAAACTTTCACAAGTTATTAAATTGGCTTAAATTGAGGGCTTGCGGGGAAATACAAGTGAACTATATTTATTTCCAAAAGGGGAGATTTAGTTGAGCATTAAGTTCACAAAAAAATAAAGGATGTTCAATAGGACCTCCAATTCATGCAAAACTAAAGGAAGTGGATTTTTGTGGGACAAACTAACTAAACTAGACACTTAAGGAAAGAGGAAGTTTAGTTGGGCATTAGATTCTTGCAAAAGTTGAGGATTTTGTAAGAAAAACCAATTGAACTAGAAATTTACACATGAAAGGGGAGGTTCATTAGGAAGTCTAATCCTCACAAAAATTATAATTATCCATTTTTTCTATTTTTTTTCCACTTTTGCAAGGATCGAGAATTGAGTAAACCTTTGTAGGAAAACCCAAAAAAACTATTATGTGGGAAAATACATCTAAACTATACTTGGGAAAGTTGGAAGGGGAAATCCCACAAAGACACAACTTTCATCCCTTGGAGAATTTCGTAAAACTTCCAAAAGTAATTGGGCCTAATTTTTTATGCTTTACCTAACTATGCTAAGAAATTTGGCAAGGGACGACCTAGATTAGATATCTTATATCGATTATTAACAAATGGTTGAAAAGGCCAAGATTGCACACAAAACTTCATGGGACTCAAGAAAAATGGGTATTAGAAAATTAAATCCCAAAACCTAGATCCCATATGAGTGTTAGCATTTGGATCACAATCAATTTATCCTGATTATTAGGATTTGGTGTTGTACACTTGCATAAAATGTTATATTATAATGTTGTAATTAAATAATTATTTAGTTGTGGTGCATCTTGGAGATGTGGTTAGCCACACTAGGTAATTATTTGGGGCCACTTGTAAAGTTTTATTATAACATTGGACTATAATTTTATGTGTGGGAGAAATAGGATAATAATTTAGTATTTGGGGAAGTATTTAATAATGTGAAAACTTAATACCCAATATTAAATGAGGGGTCAATGGTTTTGTGTTCACATGGTTTGTGGCACATGGATTTATCTTACCTCTTGGTTGTATTTGTGTGAGCTTGTTTCTATAAAATCAAACACATGTTTAGTGGTTAAGGTTGGCTAGGTGAGTGGGCTATCATTATTGGGTCTTTGTGAAGAGTGTATACGTGAAGCATGGCACGAGATGTGTGGATTCATGCTTGGACACATGAAGGATGCATTGGAGAGGCTTGATATTTCAAAATTCCTCATAGTAACTATGTAAGTTTATGTATTATTTTATTGTTGAATAATAGATGGAGTATAGATGCTTTTGGAAGATAGGTTTTCCTACGGTATATCTTGTGTTATGTTATGGCTTGTTTATTTTGATCAATGAATTTGGTTATTTTGTAAGCTTGTATGCATTATTTTCTCTCACGGGGTTATGTAGGAAATATGATTAAATGAATTGGGCATTGACGTATTATTTCAAAATAAGTGGTATAAGAATCCATTTCATTATTTGTTATATGGTGAAAAGTTGAATTCATTATTTGTTATGATATATTGGTTACATATTTTAGTGGGAGCCTTTGACAATGATGCTTTGGTGGTCTAGAATTGATTCTTGATGTTTTATGGTGGTTTTATCTTCTTGGATTGGAGATACCAGTTCTACTTATCTTGAGCTATTGGGATTATAGTTGAGTGTGTGTGGACCATGGGTGATCTTCATTTAGGAGGTGGTTGTCATGATGCCATGTGTAGCTCAGTATCACAATTCAATGGGAATTGTTGGTAATGACGTGGATTCACTGTTGGTGATGGATGATCTTCTTTAGTGTTTGTGGATATCTTGGAGGAGCTCTTAGATCTTGTTACTAGTGCAAAATAGTTCTCTCACATTTACAGGTTCACTATTAGGAGGTAGTTAACTTCATGTGATTGGAGATGTTGATTTTTGGTTTAGAGTGTATTTAATATTATGTCATGATTTACTCTTGATGCTATCTTAGAGGTTTGACATGATATGGGTTCTCTTGAGACCAAGATGTATGCGTTGGTGCATGTCATCTCCTGGGAGGAGATGGTTAGATTGTGATGTCATGTTTGGGTTATTGATTTTGTAGTTGGACCTTTGACATCAGTCTTGTTAGTTCTCTTGGTATTTACTACATTGGTCATTTTATTGGGAGCTTCATGAGGGTGTTGTGTTATACTTGGATCTTAGCATGGATTGATCGATGGAGGTGCTCATGAATACTTGAAGACTTGGGTGAGGCTAGAGATCTCATGGGATTAGAGACATTTTCTTGAGACAGTTACTCTTTGGAGGTTTCAATAGGAAGATCAATGATTCTATGCCTGGAAATGGACGCGAGTTCATGATGGACCTATATAGAAGATTGTTCTTGGAGTGAGTCATGATGGCTTGGATATCTTGGAGGAGCATTGTCATTCCCCACTCTTGGTCTACTCGGTAGTTTATCATCTAAAAGGTATTTGTCCATTCTTGTTTCAAATGTGCTATGTTTCACACTTTATTTTCTCATGGGAATAAGTCTGAGTCATGGTGATTGATTTTGGTAGACTCATTTAAGTATTATTTAGCATGAGTTTTTTATTTCTTTATCTTTCATATATATGGATATTGATCTATGGATAGTTGGTTCTGGAGGATTCATTTTGAGGGATGTTTAACATGGTTATCTCCTTATGCATATGATTTTATGTTATCATCCACTGACGAGGAGTTTTAGGAGATGTTATTTGGAAAATTTCCTTGTTTTGGGAATGGAATTTTGAGTTTGATTTCCTTATTAGAGATGCTTACATCCATGTTGGCATTATACATGATTCATATGCTTGTTTGATATAAGAGACTGAACATTTGGGTGTTATTGAGGCTTTTCATTTGGGCTTGTAAGGAGATCATACTAGACACAAGGTAGCACTTTGAGGTGTTGGTAGAAGGACATGTTATGATTTACAAGTTTCACTCTTCATTCTATGGTTCCTTCCTAGAGGTCCATGTTCAGATGATTTGGGAGGATTGTGATGACATGTTGTGAGAGAGTATGTAACTATTTAGGATGTATGTGTGGATCATTGTGATTATTCTTGGTACTTCATATTTTGATCATTTATCACACCTTGGTATAATGTTGATTAGTAGACTTGATATGTCTTGATCATTTTCAAATTTGACATTACCCATGTGATGGGAGTTCCTGGATATATATGTTCTTCATTGACAGGTTTGATAAAAGGAGCATGCGATTGTGTTTTATGGGTTGCATATGTTGACATGAGTTTATTGATGTTGTTTGTATGTATTAGCATGTGTTGTGGATGCCATTTTCAATCATGTGGGTTTCTTCCTTTGATAGCAACTTGGAGCCTTTGTTAAATCACTTGGATTTGATGCTCGTGTTCTTGGATTGGTGCATCTTCACCTTGGCATATTCCTTTTCTTCCATAAGTGGCATGTTGGAGGATTACATGAGTTCTTGCTTGAGATGATGGTCACTTTGGTTTTACTGTAGGTATCTTGATGGAGCATGAGACAATGCTGGAGATTCATGTGATTATATGTATGGCTATAATGATGTATGTCATTGATTGACCCTTATGTAATGTTTACAACATATGGGAGAATGTTAGGATTTGGTGTTTTACACTATTGCATAAAATGTTATATTAGAATGTTGTAATTAAATAATTATTTAGTTGTGGTACATCTAGGAGATGTGGTTAGCCACACTAGGTAATTATTTGGGGCCACTTGTAAAGTTGTATTATAACATTCGATTATTATTTTATGTGTGAGAGACATAGGATACTGATTTAATATTTGGAGAAAGTATTTAATAATTTGAAAACTTAGTACCCAATATTAAATGAGAGATCAATGGTTTTGTGTTCACATAGTTTAATCTTATCACTTGATTGTATTTGTGTGAGCTTGTTTCTATAAAACCAAACACATGCTTAGTGTTTAAGGTTGGTCAGATGAGTGGACTTTCATTATCGAGTCTTTGTGAAGAGTGCATATGTGAAGTAGGGCATGTGATGTGTGGATTCATGCTTGGACACATGGAGGATGCATTGGAGAGGCTTGATGTTTTAGAAGTATTCATTATAAATATATAAGCGCATGTATTATTTTATTGTTGAATAATAAATAGAGTATGGATGCTTTTGGAGGTTGGGTTTTTCCCTCTTGAGGATTTTCTTAGGGTATATCTTGTGTTATCTCATGGATTATCTATATTGATCTATGCATTTGGTTATTTTGTAAGCTTGTATGCATGCTCTTCTCTCATGTGGTTATATAAGAAATATATTAAATGAACTGGGCATTGATGCATTATTTCCTAAAATTGATGATTCATATTGATTGAAAGGGTTTTGCGATTGTTCATTTGGTTATGAGAATGGTATCTTCTAGATTATTTTTTGGATAAATCTCACAACCCTATCCCATTGTTTATTCATTACATACTCGATGCTATCCATTTATCCTTGTAACTCATTATGCATCATGCACATGCCCTCTTCCAATTGTCTTGCTTTGTCATGAAAGGAGTTACAACTGAGGCCTCACCTGATGCAAACTTCGAGTTTGTATCCTCTTTGTAAGGGCTCTTTCCTAGTGTGTAGAAATTCTTGCCCCTACCTCTTGTTTGGGGTCTTACCATGATGAGGCTTAATCTTGTAAAATCTTTTTTTTTTTTTGTTTACCAAAACTTGATCAAATGATTTCAAAATTTTTTAAGCCCCAAAATTAAAATTTTAAACAATATAAACCCCTTATATGATGTTTTCCAAGCTTTTGTTCAACTCTCCAAAATTTAGAAAAAAAATCATTGATTTGTAGCCTTGGCAGTGAATTTGGTGGAAAGCCTAATTTTACAATAACTCCTTCAAAGTTGATCCAATTGATCTCAAATCTAGATTATAACATCTTTAATATGTTCTTAAAAAACCTTCTAAAAATCAAGAAATAAATTGTCAAATTGAGAGACATATGTACTTCACAATTTGACTTTCCAATTCAAAAAATCACCTTGTTTCTTGTCTTCTAGATATTAATATCATGCTTTGACACCACTTGAAATGAAACAACCTACACAAAAGAAAAATATGACAATAAATATGCTACAAATAATTCTTAATTCTTTAAAATAATAAGCCATTTCAAAGGTGACAAACCTACAAAAGTCTATAAGAACACAATTCATAATATGATAAAAAACTAATCACTACCTCCTCTATATACCCTATTTATGCTTTTGATGCCACCCAAACTAACTTAGATACCTAAATATAACACCTAAGATAGCTTAATAATCTAAATAAGGCTATAATACTAATCATATAACTCAATTAAAAGTTAAGGTAGTCATAAATTGACTACTTATAACCTTATGCACTCTATAAGATTAAGGGCGTAGCAATTTTAATGGTCAATACACCCCATATAATATAATTGTGTAATATTTTTCTTTTCTTTTCTTTTTGAACATACCCTTAGATAGTAGTCTCGTGGAGGGGCCTTCTTAAAATAGCTTAGCGGGTGTTGTTGAGAATTTTTAAGAGCTTTGACGAGTAGGTTGTCCCTTTTTTTTAATAATGACAAACTTAAACTTTAAGCTTCAAAGCTCATAATTTCATGATTATTTTTTTACCAGCAATCATTTCTAAATTTATAATTAAATATACAATTATATAATTAAATCTTAGGCTTTTTTTATAAATGAATGACATATGAGAATCAGGTTATAGAAAACTACCAAAATAAACTTTCAGACCCACCCAAAGATACCTAATGAAATCTAAAATTTTAAAAGTAAGAACTCCTATTTACTGGAAGAAGATTCTAAAGAGAAGCCAACTCCACAGATAGTTCTTTTAGCGGCTCATGGGACCACTTCTTTAACGACCCTTTGTCACCTAGGGAACGCCACTAAAATTTTAAGATTCGGGAGTAGGTGTTCGGATGGTTATATTCTTAATAATTTAAGATGTTACTGTTGGGAATCTTGCAACCTGATTGGTGCATTCTCTGCATTTGCTATTTGCTATTTCAGTCGTTACATTGATACAAGAATTTCCAGTTTCGATATACATAACTTACATGTGACAAAGGCAAAACAGCAACTTGCATTGCTTCATCTCTGATCTTTCAGGTACCATTCAGTACTATATCGATGTTATTTTAATGTTTCAATGCAATTTTTTTGTTTCAGGTCATAATTCAATGTTTAAGATTAACCCAATTTCGAGTTTTGCGGGAGAAAACACTATGGGTTTAGGGCATAATTTGTACTGGGTTTTAGGTGTCATTAATCAGCACAGTTTGCATTTCAATGTTTGTAATGCAATTTTGTTCTATCAGATCATAACTCAATGTTTTAAATTGGTCCAATTTTGGCTTTTCCGGTTTGATTTGTAACAACAGTAGAGTTAGGGCATCTTCAATACTGGGTGTCGACTTAATTAATCACCGGCGGTTTCAATTTGCACCTGCTGAATAATGGATAGATTTTAGCAGACGTGGTCTTAGTGGGGTAGATGTGTATGTGGGTTTTAGGGAAATAAATCTGCGAAGACTTAATCAATAAACTGATTGGTACCAATGGTACTGGTTATGGTTGATAGTTTGGCTGGATATAAGTAGGAGTTGCATTTAATTTCTTAGGACGATTTTCCAAGTTCTGGATTAGTGATAATAACTAGTATTTACGAGTGAGTTGAGCTGGTGAGACTGGGTTAAATTTCTAACCTAGGCTTATCAAGATGCCCGAGTTCAAAGCTTGGCTGTGGAACAATTCTCTTATCATACACATGGGTGACAATGGTTAAGCTATCTTCATAATCCATAGATTGCACCATGGAATCATCCTACGCATGTAAACGGTAAAATTGCAATATTTTAAATTTAACTAATGCAACTATAATTGAAGTTTCGTAGAATGACACTTCCTGGGAAACGCCACAGGAAGACTGGACTGTAAGTTTTCTTCCATTTACTCAGCCTTGAAATGGGGAAAACTAAGGGAAAAAAATATGGCAATTAAAGAAAGATAATATTGTACCAAAGCCCCCAAAATTCATTTGTTTCAATTAATTTGGTTTAGTTTGGGTTCTGTATTTTCTAGTTGCATTCAGGGTTGACTGATGTGCTTGAACGGCAGGGTTTAAGATCTTGCACGTTTAAAATGCTTCTAAAACACATGTAATTCCATGTTCTGCTAATACAATTCACACAGGTGATGCTTGGTTTTGAATTATTTGAAGACTTCTGTTGATATCCTACAAGGAGAGTGATTAACTTGTGCATGGTCCTTTAGTCGGTTTAATTCATATTCAACTATTGGGAAAGTCTGAGTTTGTAGCTGAAGTAGTTAGTTCCAAGAGCATAGACATGAGTAAACAGAAGAATAAGAAGAATCTGATGATGGAACCCTATATCCTAAAAATTATTTAATTTTTATTTGTAATTTGCACCTAGAGTGCATCCTACAGCTCGGGTGGGGAGAACTCCTTGTAATGCATGTCACTGTTCTCAGGTTTATTTGTATGAGTGATATGATGCTGATAATTCACCTAAGTTGAACCATTGTAGCAAAGATCTTTCTCAGGAATAACTTGGCAAACCAAAAGATAATTTAAAAAAAAATAGGGGTTTAATGGGGAATCCAAAACATGCAGAAAAAACGAGAAAAAACTGTTGCTTTTTTATATATAAAGGCAATGTAATTGAACAAACACTGAATCATTTATTTATCGTTGCCTCAAATGGTTTTGTTTCTTTAAATGAATGTGTTAAATACACTCTAACTATGCTCACAAGAGGATGAACTGCATGGCTGACTCAAAAGGTGCATCACCATCCGTCAAAGGTTATTGGATTTTTTGCCAAAAAATCCCACCATTGTGTTGAAAAAACACAATTTTTATCATGATTCAATCATCTGCTATCTAGTCAAAACTTCAGACCTATAATGTATCCATGAACAACAAAGATAAATTTTCAGAAATTTATGGAGTCTACTTGGTTTGAAGGTGGCTCTGCCTTATATGACAAACATATTGGAGAAAAAATCATTTACCCGACTCTCCCATAGCTGCATGTAGCTCCTCTGGAATATGAAACAATCTTTTGATGCATTTGAATAGGCCCTTGGTGACCTTGGCATCATCTCGAAATGAGGCACTATAATGTCCCCCAACTGAATTTTTATAGAATATTTGATTTTTTTGTATTTTTTGGTTTTTGAAACAAAATATAAGTTGAAATAATATGAAATGTAGATAGCAACAGCAACTATAATAATCCAAAACTCCTTATCAACACTTATTAGCCAGATTCAACAATTACTGCATGCAGATAAGCAATGTTGCATGAACAACAAATTAGAGAAACACCACCCTTATTACAAATTAGCACCCAAAAATTGATTGGCTGTGTTAATACTCACATATCGGTGATAAACAGGAGTTTCCAGTAGCATACAATCAACTTCTGAATGGAAATCAATTCCCAGCCAATGATATGGCTGTCCACAATGACCTTATAGCTCCCCCTTATGGTGTGCTCAGCTGAAACTTTGCTATTCCCTCTAGGGGATTTGTGGCAGCCTTAAAATGATGTCACTGCCTTCCCAAACTGCGATCCCTTTATAAGATGTTATGCAGCCTCTTTAGTGTAGATTCTTCACCATGGACGGCTGAAAGAAAGAATGGAAATGATGTGCCAGTCTTTGCAACAATAAAAGCTGCTGCAATAGACTCTGACTATGAGTTGTGGTATCAGTTGGTATTGATGCTGCAAACAGCGTATAAAGTCCACAAAACTCTCCACAGACGTCCAGCAAGTGGCTGCTAGGAAGATCTGCTGGTAAACTTGCTCCCCAAATATCAACCTTAGTTTGCACAAACTGACAATCCAATCTGCATACTCCAGTGAACTGGTATTGAATCTGTACACTACTATTATGCTACAATCACTTTGGAATAATGAAAAGAAATGCAGTGAATAAATGTATGACTCTCCTCTACAGCTGCGGACACCCTTATGAAAAGCTGCAGATGATCAATAAATTGGTGTGGCTCACCAGCAATGAAATAAAAGCTCTGAAAAATGGCACACCTTCAGTGTTTCCTTGCATATTCAATTCACTCAAACCTGAAACTTGCATGAAATAATCGCTTAAACTGAAAACTGAAATTAAATTGCTGCAAATTAGCTCCAATGCAACCCTTTTGTGAGGATGCTGTGGAAAGAAATGAGGGTTTTTGTCCTCGGTCCTGAATTCAAACACCGATGCTCCAAAGTGAAGAATTCCAAATGAAATCTAGAGGTTGAAATGAAGCCAAACACCACTTTTTATTCCTTTCCAAATTGGGCCCTTGGATTTAAATTTCCCTCCAAAGTATCTAAAAATACTTTTTATAATTAAGTGTTTAATAACACTTTATTTTATTTTATTAAATAATATTATCATGTTGCCCCAAAAATATAAAATTACTAGGCCCAACTTAAAATAATATTAATAATTCTTTTAGTCCTTAAAAGGAGACATGACAATAGAGAACAACAATAGATTCATATGGTATCTAGTTGCATTGAGGAGGGAATGCATCTACTAATCCTATCTCTTATTGATTATCTTCCACTACAGAATGTACTTGTCCTTGTTGTTTGCCATTCTACTTGTGATTGCCTTCTTAGACCTAACTATGGCCTCATACAAATAGCCCATGGGGGATTTATCCCCATGATTAATCCCAAGACATAAAATAGTGGTGCCAAAAATCGACAAACTTGGTTTGCTTCATCCCAAAAACTTGTTGGAAAAACGTAGTTTGCCACAGTTCTTCCATCCATCTGATCGGGAATGCTACACTCCTCATACTCATTTGAAATGAACATTCATTTCAGATTCATTTTTTGCTTGCAAAGAGTTTGCAATGCAAGGAAGTGGGTGGAAAATCTTGCCACCTTTGGCCGAAGAAGTTCCTTGTCCTTTGTGAAGGTGCACATGATACTCATTATCTTTGTGCAATTGTAAATAAACTTGAGAATTGTGCAGCACTTTGCAATACATATCCTTAATTGATTAAGTTTTTAATGTCCTTTGAGGTTAGATCAAGATTGGGTTGCACATGGGTTCCGAGACATAGTGGGATACATCTCCTTCAAAAGTCTTATAGTAGCAACACAAGCAACAACATTATTTGTAATTAGTTGGACCACATTTTGTGGCCCTAAGTTAATGATCACTTCGTCAAACAGTTCAAGCAAAGCATCCAAAAGTTTGACCCTATTTGATGCATTCATGAATTTTTGGAAGATTGTGCCAATATTGTATGAGACAAGGAAGTTGATGAGAGTGTATTCTTTCTATTGATCCATCCATCTGACATGACAATGTATTTAGTCTTTTGCTCACTCTTTGTTATCTTCAACAACATTGCTCATGTCTTGTATGCATCCTTTAGAATATCAATCCTTAGAGCCTCATATGATAGGGTTTTGAACCCAGGACCTGCAACTACAGTGGCATCCACCGTACCTTGCCAGCATGGAGACTTGGCAGCATTGAATAACAAGATAGAATAATACAAAAAAATCCCCATGTTCTTTCCTTGTTCGTGAGTATTCTTCCTCCACCTCATACTCTATAGAGTGGGCTATGATCCCACTATAATATAGGGTGCAAAGAAGGCATTAATGTTTCCCATTATGTTTGGTTTGCAAGTGTGGAATTAGGTGTAGATTGAGAGTATGTTGTAGTCTACTATGATAGTTTTGGCTCATCAAAAGGATCAATCTTGACCTTTGATGAATTTCATTCCACTTCTGTGGCTATCCTTGCCTTTTTAGCCTTACCCTCTGAATATGCCTTCAAAGTCAACTGCATCAAATGGGTGACATCATGCTCTGAGTGCTATGACAAATACTATCTAAAGTAGACTATGTCTTCATTACATACAAGCTTCCAAAAATTGCATTTCATCTTGTCTCTACCCAAGAGTGACATGCCATATGTCCATGAAAAGTCTCATATATCATGAACAAATTTGCACAAAAAATTGGATTTATGCTTTCATATGTTTCAAGGTTTTAACTTTTCCCTTATCACTTGCAAAAGAAACTCCTATGACTCCAACCTTATCACTCTACAAGCCTCCAAAAATTGCATTTCATCTTGTCTCTACCCAATATTGATGTGCCATATGTCCATGAAATGTTTGTCATATAGCATGATGACCAAATCTGCACAAAATATCAGATTTAGGCCTTCATATGTTTCAAGGTTTTAGCTTTTCCCTTATCACTCCCAATAGAAACTCCTATTTCTCCAACCTTATTATTCTTGATTATATACATATATCTTCAATACCAAATTGCCCAATATACCACACCTCTTTATATATTTAAAAGTATGTGGAAGGGTGTTGGTATGGAAGAGCAATTATTTCAATATACCACACTTCCCTATTTACTTGAAGGTATCTGGAAGAGTGATGTTATGTGGATGTAGAGATGTATGTGAGAACAAAGTGGTATAGGAAAGTAGAGTGGCACCAAAAGAAATGGCATAGAAAAGTCTTGGGTCTCTTTAGTGTCATACTTGCTCTCAAGGGATAGTTTAGAGCATGAAGGTACAATCTCTCATATGACACTATGATTCCCTTCCATTAGATTTACAACCGAATGATAGATTGCCAAAAGAAGAAAGAGAGAAGAGGAAGAGAGAAGAATACGTAGAGAAGATAATTGCAGAGAAAAGTATGTGCAATCTCCTTATCACTCCAACCTCTATATCCCCAAATATACCTCTAGGTCATCAATTTATAGGTTATGAGAGGGTAACCTTTTTGAATGCTATGTTCAATGCACTATGGTTTTTGCTGCTACATATATCACATTCCTTGTAAATGGATTTAGTACTTAACAACAAAATAAAGTTAAACATTTATAGTGTGACATAATTATTAAATATCAACATGTGTTTGGATTAATAAGTATGTTCTAACCCTAACCCTAAACTTTGAAATAAACTAACCCTAACCCTAAACCTTGAAAAAAATCTAACCCTAACCCTTTTTAATTTTTTTTACTAGCAAATATGCCCTCCTTAATCCTACACAATGACAATTTCTTTTAACATTTAAGGTTAGGGTTATAGTGTATTTGCTAGCAAGCAAACCCTAATGCTAACTCCAAACCCTGAATTCAGTGAGAGGGTTAGGGTGAATTCGCTAGCCAAAGAACACTAACCATGACCCCAAATCCTATAAACAAATAGGGTTTGGAGTAGTGTGTTTTTGGTTAGGGTTATGGTGTGTTTGCTAGTCAAAAATCCCTATTCATAACCCCATACCCAAAAACTTTTTCAGAATTCGTGGTTTGCATTAGGGTTTTAAAAATCCCTATCTCAAAACTTTGAAAAAAACCCAAAAAATCCTAACCCTAACCCTTTCTAGGGTTTAGGGTTAGTGTTAGGGTTTTTTGCTAGCACATATGCCTTACCTTTAATCCTACACAAATGAAACTTAGCATTTAACGTTAGGGCTAGAGCATATTTGCTAGGAAAAAAACCCTAATGCTAGCCCCAAACCCTGAAATTTTTTCAGCAAGACAGATAATGTGTATTTGTAGCAAAAAAACCCTAATCCTAACCCCAAACTTAAAAAATAATTGAAGGATTGGTGTTAGTGTGTTTCTGGTTAGGGTTAGGGTGTATCTGCTAGCAAAAAATGTCAAAAAATCTCATGACCC
>VDFB02270651.1:691309120-691362885 GCA_007258455.2 Sequoia sempervirens
CTATCCCTCTTTGAATTTAGAAGGGAAAAGGGATAAGACACCTTGATCTTAGAAGGGGGATACCCTAACTCACCATCAACATTAACTACCTCCTTAGCTTTCAATCTCAAAGGGTAGTTTCTCACATGATGACCTAGTTGATGGCATGCAAAACAAGAGAAGAGGTCTTTTTCAAAAATAATTTGATACTTGCAAGTGCCATACTATGAGAAAAAGATAAATCTCAAAAGAGAGAACTAAGTCTTAATGAATATTGACATGGATTCTAGAAAATGCTAGAAGCTTCCTAGTCTTGGTCACTAGGCCAATCATAACTAGTTGAATTAAAGAGTTGGCTATCCCCTAAAGAATCTCCTCTTCCAAATAATCCAAGGGGAGTCCAAGGATTTTTTTGAAGATCAAAGCCACATTAACATTATATTTTGAGGGTCAATGCTAGGTGACCATTTCTTGAGGAATAAATTGGCTCTCCCCAAGAACTAAGGACCCTAAACTAGAGTGCTCATCAAATCCTCAAGAAAAGGATAACATAAAGAAGAATTTAGCAATAGTAGAGATATCCATTTGAACCTTGATTAACCATTTTTTAGCCATCCATTCCCTAACTAAATCTATATTTATCCATGGACCCAATTTTTTTCCCCAATAATGGATTTTCCATCTTTGTTGCTACTCTATCAACCATAATATTTGGGATGCAAAGGGAAAATTCTCTAATCATACAACTAGGGGCTAAAGTAATTGTTGGGTCCAAAACACAACCTTTCCCTTTTATAGGGTTGAACCTCCATGTGACTTGTACCACCCCTTGAGGCCATACAACCTTTAGAGATAATTTCAAAGGCCTCACAACTAAATTGGAATCTACCTAAATATTAGGTAGGCCTAAAGGATATGATGGAGATGACACCAAGTGGGTAGTATATTTAGAAATACCACTCATGACTCTGGTAGAATCAAGGATCCCTTGATCTTGGCCTACAATTAAAGGATCTTTGCCATCATTGGGTCCAAAAATACAATTTTCCTACCTAGAATTTTGTATAGCTTGATAATGTAGCATTGACATAGAATAAGTTTGTTCATTTTTTATCAATTTATATTTTCTACAGTACAAGTCAAGCCAGTGACAAATATTTTTTCATTTTTGAATCTTATCTTATATTCTAAAAAGCTATCATTAAGGCATATTGTTGATGCTTAATCTAAACCCCACTTAGTAAGCCAAATGAATCAAAGATCTATGAAATATATATAATTATTGTTCGTTAGAACCCAAATTGTTACCAAGTGGTCATCCTTAAGACTATTGCTAAGTGAAGCTTTCTTATTTTAGGGTTGATAAGCTCTTGATATAATTTCATATAAAGTGATAAAATTTACAATTTATTCAATTCTTTAATACATTAATTTTAATTTTAATTTTATAATAGGATATTTAAATATCTATCAGTTGAGTCAATTGATAAGAATGATGGTATGTTTCTTTCTTATGCTATTCATTAAGATTCAAATCTTCTAGAAATATAATTAATCTATGTTTGACCCTTATATAATTTTGATAGATCAACTCCCCTTAAATACTCGTAGTAATTTAATTAAAAACAATTTAATTTTGATTTAATTAACTCATATTATAATTCACTAAAAAAATACCAATATTTAAAAGATCTAATCAATTAAAAAACAAATGAAAAAATATTTATATTTATATCTTCTCTAATGTTTGTCTCGAATTAATTCACTAATAATTTAGACACTTCATTTATACTGGATAATGACTTGATAGTTTGATAAAAGCGTAAATTACAATTTATAATAATTGAAAGCTTCATTTCATATTTATTTAATTTTAATGTTTTCAACATTATAGCCATAATGTCATCTTGATGGAGTATTATACTTTTCTTAGCCAATTTTCAATCCATGTAATTAATTACTTGATTTATGAGAAATGATTATTAACCATGGAGTCCCATCAAATTATTATGGGTAATAAGGTGGAAGTGTGGAAAAGAATTTTCCCTTTCTAGGAGGTTTCAAATGTAATGATTATTATCTAAAATGATATATATAGAAAAGTTTGAAAGTAATTTAATTTTATAAATTATTTATTTATTTATTTATTAAAGTTATTTTTTGGGTGTAAAATTGATCCAAATCAAATTTATTAGTGTGGAAATGATTTTTAAAATTTAAAATTTAAATTTAAAAATAGATTTAAGTTGATTTTTTTAAAAATTAATTGTTATATGTTAATTAAAATGATTTTTTTTAAAATTACACGTTAGAATGATGTATAAAAAGATTAAAATCTAATTTATTAAAATCATTGAGAGATATTTAAGATTTAACATGCAAGCTTTATTACACTTACATAGGAATATTTGCAGTTCTCTTTAATTATAAAAATAGATGGATAAAATGATAAATATACGGTGAAAACATACAATCATTAAACACAGGAGAGGGGTCCATAGTGGAGTGGGGTTCCAATATCTAATTGTAAAACACTTTTTATCCATAAAGTACATAAACTGACAAATCATGTGATGCCACATCAGCGCACCAATAAAACATGACTTAGTGCACCACTATCAGTCTCATTTTTTTTTGGGCCTTTTTGGATACCTCAACAAAAAGCATGCTGATGTGGCATCATATTTGATGATGTGGCCCTAAAACGAAATATAGAAGCATGTGAGTTGCCAAATAAATTGTTGTACAAAATTGGAAGTGATTTAAATTTTTCACATAAGATTTTGAGAAATGTGAAGTTAGGGTGCTCCACTATGAGCCCCTCTCCCCTATATAAGTCAAATCATTGTGATATTTTATAGTTGAGTTTTAGTTCATAACAATATTTCATAAAAAAAAGATTTATTGGAAGAATTATACTCTTTATTCATTTATTTAATAATTTTATGTTAAAAAATAGAATAATATAAAGTGTTAAAATTAATAGAAACAAGAATATTTTTATTATAAATTTTAACATACCTCTTACACATATTTTACAATATATTTGCTTGGACATATTTACAATTTTCTTTAATAACAAAAGTAAATGAATAAAATGATGAGTATAGGGTGGAAAGTAAAACACAACCATTAACTGTACAAGTCAAGCTATTATTATGATATTTTATAGTTAAGTTTTATTTTGTAACAATATTTTATAATATGAAATTTATTGAAAGAATTATATTCATTGTTTAATTATTTAATAATTTTATTTTAAAAATAAAACTTACTATGAAGTGTTAAAATTAATACAAATAAAAATATTTTATTATTAGTTTTAATGTTTTGTTGTGAAAATTAATCATAAGATAGTAAGAAATAATAAATATAATTATATAATAATTTAAGAAATTAATTTTAAATTAATTTAATATATAATCATTTTAGTTTAGGAGTTTATTACGAAAATTAATTTGTAGTGAAGGAGAATACCTTCAAAACATAGAACTAATTATTAGATACCTTAATCGGTGTATTTTTCCTAGAAGATGAATACTTGAGTCAACTAAGAAGGAAAGTAATGACTTTCACGTGTTAAGGAAGAGGAAAATTATTTAAAGTTCTTAAATGACATTTCAATTTGATTGTTTTTTTTATATGAAACATGTTTCACTATAGTCGAATTTGTTAGTTACACATAACCTCTAGCTTTTGATGAGAGGTAAAGCTTTGATAGGGCCCTGAAACCCATTACAACCGGTTTTGAAGGGCTCCATAACCCTGTCCAAGCCTAGCAAGCTGCAAAAAAGATTAAAAAAACATAGAAAAAGCAGCAACACAACAACAGTTAACAAAAAGACACGACTACAAAAGTTGCATCAGATAACAAGAGAGGGACAATATCCCCACACAACCATATTTTAACTAGGACCTGGAAACCATAAGTGAACATTGAACCTATCTACACTAGCCAGACAACAGTAAACCATCTGCTCAGGAAAGAAATCACCGAAGCAGCTCCAACTTGGATCTGAACCAATAAAACAAGGGCAACCACAGTTCCCAATCAAAGCAACCAATGCGTCCAAATTCTCAACCTCAATATGAGAAGAGCAAGGATGAGCCAGTGAAGAGAACATCCCCATACAATCATATTTCTTGCAAAAACACCCCACTAATCTGCTAACGATATCCTCCCAACAACACCTTTCCACCAGGGATGCCAACCCAACCTCCACCTCAAAAGGAGGGGGCTCACCTCCAAAAGAGAGGATGAAATAAGACCCAAAACCTTCAAAAACACCACTCTCCTCCTTACACAAGCAACACCTCAATAAGAGCCAGCATAAAGGAGAAGAACTACTGAGCAACCCTATAGCTATCAACTTCACCTCAATAGAAGAAAGATTCACCTCAAGAGGAACAATCTCCCCCTCAATAGAAGACTCAAGTTGTAGCTCCCAACATGAAGTGAAATTAGAAGGGAGGGAAAACACCACATCCCAAGGTAGCCCAAGCATCAGAGAAAAGTCGAGGGAAGAAGGGAACTCATCAACCAAAGCACACAACTGGGCCCAAAGGTAACATCATGAGCATAACCCAACCAACTGTAGATAGACCACACTAAAGAACCAAATACAATCCCAAGGATATCATAAGCAAACCGGTCCCAAGAGAGACAAGGGAGCACCAACAAGAACGGCACTGAGAGACAACCAAACCATAATACCCACAAGCTGCTCTAACACGCCGGTTAGAGCCAAAGATAAGCCAAATCTCCATAGAGCCAACCCAAAGGAAGCACCACTAGTCTACAAAAGGGAAACCAGGAGTACCCACAACACACCCAAAGCAAGAAAAAACACCACAACACCACCAAAAGGACAACAAAATAGGGCTAAGGGAAACCTAGAAGGAACCAGTTAGAAAAAAAAGCCAACATAGAAAGCCCTCACACCATCCCATTACGCTGAATAGGATGAAGAATAGGCGATTCCTCCAACCAATCCACCTCACGGGAAGAACCCCTACAACCACACACCATCGAAGTCCTCCAAGCAGAACCATAGAAGCAACAAGCAGTTTGGAAAAAATAAGCATATCTAGAAAACTGAAAATAGGATGCCAAAACCCTCCAAAACAGGGCAGCAGAGCAAGGAGCCAAAATGAACAAAGCAGCTCCACACCTCAAATGGGACCCCCCACAAACTAAAAAAGAAGCTATGCTCCAAGCAAGAGTAGCCTCCATCCACCGCAAGCCAGGGAACATCCAAAATAGGGTAGGAAAAACAACAACAGGGATCGCAACTGCAACAAGCCACATAATCCACCTACAAGAATCCAACCACAAGTTGAGCGATGCCAAAGAAGGGCCATAAACCTCAAGAGTTGAACACTGCAGCAGGCTAGAAGACTCCAAAGAGAAGAAGAACCTGCACACATGCATCCAATCTCCATCTCCATCCTCTGAATCCACCTCACCTTCTTCTGCCGAGTTCAAAACTCCTGCTCCTCGCCTATTCCCATTTCACTCCATTCCTATAGTGGTTATAATTAAGTTTCTTGAAGCTTGTATTTGATTTATGAGATTTACACATAACCTCTACTTAAACTTGTCATAACATTTTTTTTACCATTTCTTTTATTTTTAATTGATCTTATTTTAATTTTTTTTTGAACCTCTTGATTATCCATTAATGAGTAAATATTAATAACTTAATAAAATTCATTGAAATAATAGATTAGAAAATTTGATTGGGATTATATTTACTTAATTTTCTTTATTATTATTTACACTTTTAAACATCTTCAAATCTCAACCTTAAGATTAACACAAACAATAAATACTCTTATTTTCCAATCTCTTAATCACCATTTTATTTACCCCACTTATTTAATAATTAATAATTAAGTAATAATGAAAAAATATTTGATCATTATCACTAGAATCATAGTGGTTAACCAACACCTAAGCAAGCCCCATGAGTTTTACTTAATCACTCTCTTCTCTAACGATTAATACAATGCATGAGTTATGTGCAATGCTACTTTATTTATTTAATATATATTAATTAAATAATGGTTTATATATATGAGATATAATTTTATCTTACTAATTTGTTTATCTTAATTTTTAATAAATTGAAATAATTTAGAGGATCTTAATTGATTTTATGCCAAATTGAATTGTTTAGTATATTATTTTAGTAAATTCATCTATTGTATTATCTTTATATCTTTTAGAAAATTGTTATAATATTATTTTTTTAAAACACTTGAATATAATTTAAGAATACATCATATTTTTGAGGTCAATATTTTAAGAAAGTGAGATATCAAATCACAATCCTAATGTATAAAATTCAAAATATTATTGTAATGGAGTAAAAGTTCAAAACCGCGTGACAAAGGAAATGACCAACACAAATATAAATTGCCATTAAAACTTAATGTTTTAAATTTAAAATGATATAAATTAATGAAATGTAGAGATTTTGATTTAGTTTATGCTTATAAATTTTAAATTATATAAAAAATATTTGTATATTTATATTTTTTATAAATTTAAGATAATAATTTTAATTGCTAAAAAAAGTGAAGTCAATGGGATGTTGGAAAAAGAAAGCAATTTTTTTTTATATAGATAATTTGAAAATCTAGTGTATGGATTTTTTTTCAATGAATATTTAGTTTTAATAATTTTTTAAATTCAAACTTAATCTAAACATCATTATTTTATATATATTTTTCATTAAAAAAGTACCTTCTTAAAGAAGATTCTCTCCTCTAGTGCACTATATATATTTTTAAAAATCATATATCTATATATACATATATACATATATACATATATACATATATATACATATATACATATATATACATATATACATATATACATATATATACATATACATATATATATATATACATATATATATACATATATACATATATACATATATACATATATATACATATATATACACACACACACACACACATATATATATATATATACATATAAACACACACACACACACACACACACACACACACACACACACACATATATATATTGACTAGTTCAAAGCAGTTAAGGGGTTGCACCCATCTATTAAATATAAAATATAAACATTACAAAGTAGTAGAAGGGGGTGTATTAATAGGCCACCCGTGTTCGCTCTTGTTCCCACACTTGTTTTCTAGGTTGGATCGTGATCCCTTTCAAGTTTTCATTAGTTTTCTGGTTGTTTCCTAGTTTGCATGTGTGTTTTTTGTTTGTGTCTAGTTCTTCATTGATTTGGTGTTTTGTTTTCCTTCATTTTCTACTTTCCCCTTGTTCTTCTCTATTTCCCTCTTGTTTTTCACCTTTCTCTCATCACCTAATCGATGTTTGTCTTGACATGCCGATTAAGGATGTTTATGACGTCATTTGATCAGGTGTTAGGCTCCACCCTTGTTAAGTGTTTCATTCCTTAGCATTTTTAAGGTGATTTTGGTTTTCAGATGTCGAGTGTTGGTAGGTTGGTTTATCCTTTAAATTTCTTGTATAGTAAGAGTTATATCAAATCCCCGACACCTAATGGCCAACCCTTTCTCACCTTCAATATTTGATGATCAAAATGATTAGGTGTCAAGTATCGATGACCATGATTATGTTTTTCTTATGGTTCAATGGAGGGTAATTCAAAGTCCCAATGCTTGAAACCTCACCTATAATCCTTAGTGAAAGGCTTATGTGTTCGAAAGATTTTTTAGAGGTCACTAATCAGACATATCCTTTTCGATTAACTTCTTATTAAGATAGAAGTTAATCAATATGCCCGATCCCTGACTCCCGATACTATAAGAGAATAAGCTTTGTCAAAATGAATTGAGTAATAGGGATACTATTTATCACAAGTTTATCTCTAAACATGTTTTGGAAAAATCTTAAGTGAAATGTTCAAGTTCCAATCCCTGAAGCTGAGTAAGAAATTTGGATGTCAAACATCCAGAGTAACCCTTACCAAACATTGAAATTATAGATAAATGTTATGTAACATGCCTAATCCTCAACCCACAAAAGCCTTAAACAACTTTTTGGGTGTCATTGATTAGAACTTTCCTCTAAACTTATGGAATTCTTACAAGAGGTAGAACAAATTCCCAACCCACGAATCCGAATAGACCGTCAGTAAAGTCTGAACTTCCTTCAATAAGGATGTTTTAGCCCTTTGGTGGGCTTTAAAGGTTATGTTTGAGGCTCAATCCTCGAATAGGCATTTTTTTCTTGGCTACTCTTTTAACAAGTTGCTACTTTATATTCTAAGTTATTTATTAGTTTGAAGAGCTTGATCAAAGTAGTTTCTAAGATAGGGTGAGGATTTGTAGAGGACTCCTAAACAAGGCATCTTGCAGACTTCACTTTCAGAACACTGGCCAGACTTAGCCAAAGTCATAATCTAGTACATTACAGGAGAAGGGAGATATGCGTATATTTTTGCACATCATTTTAGGTTACTATGTCATTTACGACATAATGACTTAGTTAATCTTCTGCATTACCTCTTTCATTCAATTAAAAGAATGAGTTTAGAAGCACCAAAAGGGCACCACAATTCTTTGGAAAACCATGGGTTAATTAAGTTAATTGTCATGAGGGGTTTAGAACAATCGATACCTCTAGTTAGTTGGTCTATGTTTTCAAGGGAAGATAGCTCCTCTAATTCTTTGGCTCTAGAAGTAGAGCAAATGGCTCATGGAGCCGAGAATAATAAAGACAACCCTGAGAACCAAGATAGTGAAATTCAGAACCCAGTTGATAAAAACCTAGGGCAGAATGATAGGGATATAAAATTCCATGAAAATGAAAACCCTAGTGAGGAAATTAAGAATTTACAAGAGGTGCATGGAAAACAGACAAGGGGTAGCACTAATAAAAATTTTAAGTTAAGGGCTCATACTGGAAAGTGTAAAGATGTTGCTGGTATTAGTACTCCTCTAGTAAAGACCCCTTATAACACCAGGTTTAAAATAAAATATGAGGAGATAACCTCTAGTTTATAGAGACTAGCCACTCGTACTTGCACAATGACCCAAAACCCCAAGGAAATAGATGTTGAAATTGTGGTCACTAATATTTTGAGAGGTAAAGATAGGAAAAGCTGAGAGCAACAACAACAAAATAGAAGAAGAACAAAGGAAAGATAAAAAGAGAATAAGTCCCTTGAATAGCAAGATGAACTAGATGATCATGAAGAAGATATGACTGAGCCCCCCACTAGTCCTCAAAACCAGAGTGAAGAGAAAGATATAGGTGATCAAGGGAACATTTTTTGAGACACTTTTACATGAGCAATATGGCGACTTTCAACAAAGGAATGAACAAGATTTGGTGATTCCAAAAACTAATACTCCACATGTCTATGGTTTTGCTGAACAACTTCCTGATGAACAAAATACAAATCCTGAGATTGCAGTAGGATCTTTTCCTGGCCATAATCACTATTAGAAATATGACTCCATAGCTATGGATATAGAGGAAAAACCACATGAAATCTCACAAATTGAGGAGTATTTTGTAGCGGAAATCAGGATTTTGCAGGAGAAAGTGCATCGATTGGAAACTCAAATGTTATTCCTTCAAGAACAGTTGCAACAAGTTTATAACAAAAACCAACAACAGGCTAAGGAAACAAGGGAGTTAAGATGCTAATTAGGGAAATTGGCTCGGAAGCACAAACTATATATAGAAGGTTATATTATATAACCTTGGAAGAGCATCAGGAGGTAATTGAAAGCTTGAAATCCTCATGGGAAGAAAATATCACTGAAGATTGAATGTCCATAGAACACCATCACGAAATAGTCAACAACTTGAAGGCCTCAATGGAGCATAATATTTCAACAGATTGCGTCCCAAAAGTAGAGCACCAACATATAGTTCAAAGTTTGAAAGAAAAATGGGGTAAAGAGATAGTGGCAGCAATTTAGAAGTTGACAGTTGATTTGGCCTAAGTATGTAAGTTATGCATGAGGACATGCAATGTCTTCAACTAGGGGGAAAATGATGGGTTAAAAATCTGCCATTAATTCTAGTATGAGATTGCCTAGTTTTGTGCTTATCCTATCTTACCTTTTGGAATTTCTCCTCCTAAATTGCCATAATAATTGTAAATAATTAAAGATAATTGATGTGGATTGGAGGATGCAAAATACTCTAGAAATTA
The DNA here is from genome assembly GCA_007258455.2 of Sequoia sempervirens. Lineage (NCBI taxonomy): Eukaryota > Viridiplantae > Streptophyta > Pinopsida > Cupressales > Cupressaceae > Sequoia > Sequoia sempervirens. The sequence continues at coordinate 691,319,299 of VDFB02270651.1, forward strand.
ACCGATTATGAAGTACTAATTCTGGTGGTTGTGTGAAATAGGGGTCTTGTGGTCGAGAGGAGAAGTGATAAAAATTTCCTGGAGGATTCCCATGATCTTTTGGTTTTCATTAGTTATTGTCTTTTAGCATATGTTTAGTAATTGGTTTTGTAATCGGGTTTGTAATCAGTTTAGGAACTTTACAAAATAGTGGCCGGTGGCCACCTCACTATTTTTAGAACTAATTAGCGTATTTTTGGTCATATAATTACAAATCGTGAACATATCTATTTAGACATTTTATTTTGTATTTAGATATATATACGCTCTCTTGTATGTGAAAGATGATCTTTAATTCAAAATTAATATAAGCATAAGACTATTATCAAGTTACTAGAGTTGAATTTGTGTGTTGTTTGAGCACATTCTTCAGTCAGCTGGTTAGGAGATAGGGCCCACTCCTTAACCAATGATTGGATTTATTTTCTTGTTTTTTGTGAGGTATGATTTATATTTGTTCAAGTGATTCTATAAGCATGCTATTAATTTTTTAAGTGTGGTGCTTGTTTTCTTTTAAAGGATCATTAACGTGTGGCATGAGTACAAATTCCAGGGATAATTCATGTATGTAAAATTAAGAAGGATACACTATTCTTAAAAAGAGGAAATGATTTGCACAGTTTTATTAGATCATGTCACCAGGACACCACAAGTCCTGTCACCTGGCTATTGTAGCTCCTGTCACCAGAATTATTTAAATACAATTTTAGTGTTATATCTTTTTCTATTTTTATCATTAGACCTTGTATAATATTTAAAGCATTGTGGTGATTTCAAGATATTGATCTTAAGAATCTAAAAGTAAAATTCAAAGTGTGTCTGTTGATTTGAAATAAAATTTTGGATTTAATTAAGTTTAGAGGGATGTCATCAACAAAACTTTTAATTTCCAAATGCATTTCATAAATACTCATCTTACTATTTTCAGCCCTTAGGTATATAGATGCTACACCTTTCTAAAGTTTACGATCCCCAAATTAACATTTAGGAACAAACTAAGGAAATAAATACAAAATTCCCAAGGATTGATTCAATTATATTAAGCCCATTTGATAGAATTACAAGGATAGTTTGTCCCCAATATTGATCCATAGTTTTTGCCAAACAATGCACTAGTCCCCAAGCTCAAGATCCTATGGCAAGACAACATAAGGATAAATGAAAACACAAACATAAGGTGAAATACATTAGATGATAGGAAGCATACTTGATGAAGATACACAACGTAAAATAATTCAAACATAAACATTACACGATGCAAACACAATGCAAATATAATGAAAACACATAAAAATTATAAACAAAAACTCATGGTTAGTACTAAAAGGATTTGATTCGGTAAAGAAAATAGACCTCAATCTTAAGTTTTTCTCAAATACCAAATTTCATCTCTCAAATTAAGTGTTAGACAAGATAGTTCTCATATGAGGGCGAACAAGCTGCATTATGCTAGACCACTCATATGGGCTACATAGATCTAATAGCTAGCAAGTTGTCATGTTAGGTGTCCATACGATATGATGGGTTTCACAAGGATAACAAGTTTTGTTATCCTAGGTATCTCATGAAACATATGGCTCCACTAGCAAGAAAGTTGTGTTATGCTAGGTGTCCATGTTAAAAAATGCTCAAGTACATGGATCAACAAGTTGTGTTATGCCAAATCCATGGTCTATTTTGCTAATCATGCCTTAAGGAGCACATAAGATTTGAATGTCATGGAGGACCATTTAACGTATTTGGGGGTGTACAAATTTTAATCATGGGGGATGAATCACCTCAAGGGGTGTACAAAGTTTAACATCAAGGGGGGAAAATCATAAATTAAGCCTCAGGGGGTGATATAATAACACCACTACAACAAGTGCATGCCAAAAAAATGGTTAGGATATTACTAAATGTATGTGAGGTCATACCTTAGGGAGTATCATATATGACACCACCACTAATATAGGACAAATCATGAAATGAAGGGTCACACCTTCGAGGGTATCAAGCATAATACCATCACTAAGGGGACACAATATGACATAAAAAGTCACACTTTAGGGGGATATTAGGGATAATACCACCACCAAAGGGACACTAACATAGATTGAGAAAGCCACACTTTAGGGAATATCATGTATGATATTACAATGAAGGGGGACAATATGTGAGATAGAAGGCCATACTTTAGGTAATATCATGTATAATATTACCATAAAAATGGCCATATGGCTTAATTATTTTCCCATATTCTATTAGACGAGGGAATATGCCCCCCTTAAAATGTTAGTGTACTTATTACACTAATATTTAAAGGAGATAATGAGTGAAAGGAGGATCCCTTAAAAGGAATACACACTGCACAATACCAACTATCCTTGCCCCCAAGTGTAAGGACAAGAACAAGCACATGCAGATACTATTGTGTTTCTCCCCATTGATAAAATATGGTTTCACAAAATGTTTTGTGCCCCCACACATGGAAATGAGAATCATATGATACTAAAAATGCCACATAGCAAGGATAAACATGCTAGTTATTAATTTATTATTTTATACAGATCCACATTAATATCATATAATTAAATTAACCATTGTACTTCATTCTTTAAAGCATAATATTCATTAGTAGAATGACCAAATGTTCTATGATATGGACAAAAAGATGAGTTTTTATTTGTATGTATAACATATTTTATTTCATGAATAGGTGGTAATGTAATTAATACCCATTGCAAGGTGTGCACAATGCAAATTCTCTTTTGAACAAAGGATGTGGAGCAGGAAGGAGACCATCTCTAATTGGACCATGAGATGGTGGTGGGGTTGATGTTAGAGTAAATATCTTATGTAAAGATGGAGGACCTTGGTAACCAATCCCTATTGTAGAATCTAACAAAATTTGTTGTAAGAGAGTGTGAAGCTCATGTTCATTCCTTGTATCACTACCTTGTTTAACAAGAATCTTAAATCCTTGGCCATAACATTTTTCTAAATTAATGGGTGTATCACTAACTTTGTTTGCATAGGATGGATGATCATTTTTTGGCATATGCTTATCTTTATTGGAATTGGCAAGGGAATTTATATGTAATGGGCGAGGGATGAATTGTAAAGGAGTCTCATTATGGAAGGAATAAAACATGTCAAGTGAAGGTATGGTGGGCATTATAGATTGTTGGCTAGGGTGAATAGGAAAGATCAGAGGATGGTATATGGGTTCTTTAAGGATAATGATGGATTTAATGGAAGGTAAAGTATTAGTTGGAGAGCTATCAATGATCTCATAATCTTACACCAAGGTAATCTCAATAGGAGGACATGCATTGGGAGAAAAGGATACATGGGCCTCATAGCTTGTTGGAGTAGCATTACCACAAACACAACATGAAACATCAACCAAGGAATTCAAATAAGACATCATTTTTCCAAAACACTCAAACATTGTGAAATATTTTAACAATTATATGCACTGAGATAATGAATATTATAGAATAGTGAAAGAAAAAGCCAAGAGCACATATAGACAGAGGGAGATCACTGCCACTAAATTCTACTCAAAAACAACTATGATAGGGGTGCTAGGAACCCTAAACCTAATGAATTAAGTTTCAAAATTCTAAATATATGAAAATAACTTCTATTTATAAGGATCCCAATTTAACAGATGTTTAGATATAGTAATAGGTAGACTCTCAGAAATGCACAAAATTTCAATTTTGTTATATGTAAAAAATAATTATGCATGAAATTTAAACTATTCAAATAATGTAATATGTTCCAAAGGTAATTTTCATATTTTTGAAATGCAATAATGAACTTAACCTAGTTTGAAAAATCTAGAAATTGCAATCTATCTTTTGAAATGGCAACAATGTAACTTTCCACTTTTTCAACAACACATGCATGCATAAATGGTAATTGTAAACACTTTCATTTTTTTTTAGAGCTTATCTTGTCCTAACAATTTTTTTTAATGTAATTATTAACTAGATATAGCTTGCAACAATTGAAATTAACCCCTTTTATCTTTTGAATGGAAAATGATATGCAAATTTTTACTTTTGTAATACTTTTTTTAATCAAAAATATGTATGCATAAATGATAAATTCACACAACCTAAGATTGCACTCAGATTTTACAATATTATGCTTTATATTTCAGAAGATTTCAAAGTGCACAAATGTCAGGGTTCACCAAAATGTGATATTGTAAAAAGGGATCTGGGTCTTAAATCACAGTTATTCCAATATGACGAGGGGAAAGGACTAAAATTGATCTCATACACCCACTTGACTAGTAACCTCAAAGGAAGAGCCAAAATGGTGGATCATGGTTTTAGTCCTTCATGGATTTGATGTGTGGTGATATTATTAATTGATTATGAATTGATTTAATTTGATAATGTAATGATGTTCCTAGGTCAACTATGAAATTGCAACAAACTGAGATGATTTTTGGAAAACACAAAATTGATAATAAAAAAATAGAGTTTAGAACAACAAAGGGTAGATAGAGAAGAACTTGGAATATCAATTTGAGCTTGATCTAGTTGGACAAGGGCATTGGGCACCCTAGATTGGGAAATAACTATTCAAAAAAAAACTTCAATCTCCTATTTCTCCCTATTTGTGGGTTCTTCTTCTTTGGGTTGACTATTGAAACTTTATCTGTCACTAATAAAATCTGCTTTCCCTAATTTTTTGACTTGTAGGGCTTGAATTCTTGAATGAGAAATTAGGTCTTCAATCCTCCTATAAAAAAATCACTTCAAATCTATAACCTACACACATAAAAGAGGGGGAAGGGTTGTGTCGTATAGGGGCTTACCTAATTCAAACCCTAATTTGTTAATTCTACCTCAACACTGGCTATGATGATATAAAATAGATCTTACCCTTAGTCAGAAAAAGGTTAAATAATAAATAAGAGATAAATTGAAAATTGCTTTAACTCGCCACTCATATCTACATTCCTTGATGGACTAAAGTCAATGTACTCATCATCTTCAAGGAGAAATTGATGTTTGATTTGAAGTCCTACAAATGTTAGTACTCATAAAATAAATAGACATGAAACATTAACAAACTCACATGAATACATGATGCTATGATAACATGATGATTAATTGAAATAATGTTAGATTGTAATTATACTCTTGACTACTCTTGATTGTTCAATAATAATCTCAATTTCCTTCTCAAAATGTGCTAGCTCTTGTTAGGATTAAAATGGTGAAAACGGCTTGTGTTTATATGCAATTCTTTAATTTCTTGAAAAATAAATAGCGATAGCTAACAAATGATTTTGGATTTTCAAATATTAAAATACCAACACCGACAAATGTCAAATTTAGCCAAAATAGGCTAGTCAAGGGCATTGGGCGCCTTAGCCTAGACCTATCATTTCAAGGCCTTAATTATCGATAAATGATTATTAAATGTGCATTTCCATTTCTACTTCTAATTTTTTGAATATATAATATTATAAAATGGGAAAATTAAATGCATAATTGTGTCCAAGAACATAAGGTGGAGCTAAACCTAGTGTGAAATTGTCAAGGGTGATAATTTTTGATGCTACACCTATTTGTATCATGCATCTTATCTTTTATTTGGTCTTGGATGACATGCCTAAGACAAAAAAATCATTTGGTATCATGACCAAAGACTCGGTAATATTGAAAAAATTTATACGCATCATACTAGTTGGGATAAGGTTCAGATAGTAGTCTTATTTTTGGGAGGGAAATTAAACCATCTTTTAACATTTTTTGAAGAAAATTCATGGACTCAGATAATTTTGTGAAGATCCTATTACATCCTGTAGAGTTCTTTTCAGTACCTGAATAAATACCATGTTCACTATTGCTTTATTCTTTTTTGATTCCCTTAAAGTAGACACAACTAATCAATTATTTGAATTGGAGGATGAGGAGGAATCCCCATACTATGTCACTATCTGTTGGTATTCTTGCAGTGAAGCACACAGATGATCAAAGGAAGGGTACTTCATCAAGAGGAATTTCTCTCTCAACTTTGACAATAGATTTCCAATGAACACACGCTATACATTTTCCAATCAAGAGGATTTGAATCGAGCAATAAAATTAGTTACTTTTTTATGAGTTTCTTGCTTGCAACAGACAAGATCAGTGAAGGTGATCTTCAACCTGATGTTTACCTGGAATTGTTGTAAGAACTAATTGATCAATTAATCAAAGGAGAAGATGAAATTATCAAGAAGTGAGCAAAACCATTCCAATGTAACATCCTTGAGGGACTGTGTGAATGAATTTGCTAACAAATAATCATGATAAAATAAATTGGTACACATGGTGGTGAAGGAAAAGACATGTGTCCGCGGGTCTCCCCTACCATTATACTTATCAAACTTAGGAATTTCTACCCATTGGGGTATAGGAACATTCAGAATAATGAGGTCTAGAGGACTAAAATGATAATATGGTTGTAATGTAGATTGAGAGGTGGAAGTAGTCAGGTTGGCCAACTATGATTGTATTCGTCCCATGTTTTGTAACAAAGCATTAAGGACAAAATTGGTTGATGAAGCCTAATTAGTTGAGGTACCAAAGGTGGTTCAGGTTTCGATGCAAGGACTCTGAATCCCAAAGGGACACGATTCACTCTGATCCTAATAACATCTAGGGGCACAGTGTTGGTATTATTAGTAGTTGTAATAGAGGGAATAGAGGGATCGGTGTCTACCATATGCACATACACTCTTGGCATTGGAACATAAAACTGGGTGCCAATGATTTTTGATTGGATGTCTTGAAGATTTACCAAGATAGAAGCGTATGAGGTGACATGGGTTTCCACTATGTTAGCAATCCCTTAGAGTAACTCAAGACCTCTGTGATTTGAGATAAGAAAATTTCTTAGATCGTTAAGAAGAGGAGAAACTTGAGTTGTATGTGTTTTCTTTTTCCACAAATTCCTCAAACTCCTTAAGTCTCTCTGTTGCAAGATGGTGTGTCCCTTAGTCTTCCTTGCAGCACAATGCTTGGGTTTGTGACATGGTCTAACCGCCTCCTATGAATCACAACTGAAGCTTGTATATGGCATTGATAGGTTGAACTTTTGGTGCAACGACAAGGCCAACAATTGGTATCAGAGTTGGTCACAAGTTCAAACCCCTTGCTTGAGCTAGGGGGATTGTTGCACAAGATGGTGTGTCCCTTGGTCTTCCTTGCAACACAACACTTGGGTTTGTGACATGGTATAACCGCCTCCTGTGGATCATAACTAAAGCTTGTATTGGGCATTGACAGGTCGACCTTTTGGTGCAATGACAAGGCCAACACTCTCTTCCAAATATTGGACCTGCTCAAGGAGAACCCTAAGAGAATATTCATAAGCTAAGGGAAAGGAGGAGTTAGAAGGAGTGCTTGGTGGAGTATGCGCTTGAACTTTAACTGATGGATGAGTGGAAGAAAGAGGAGGGGAAAAACAAGATGATAGTCCTATAGCGAATTCCTCAAAATAAAGACCTTGGTGAGGAGGAATGAACTATCTTTTAGAACCCATATCTATATTTTGATAAATTCTCCTAATTACATATCCGAAGGTAGTGGATTGGGTTTTGAAACTCATAAAAAGTGTCACAACACTCTATCCAATACACATCCTAACAAGAGAGAATAAATTTTTTCAATGAAAAGATAAAGGTAAGAATAGGTTCACGTCGAGTTCACCAAAATATAGAGGAAAAATGACACCCCCTACCTCCTCCAAGAGTGAGTGTTCCTCAACTACCTCAAGGGAAAAGCTCAGGCAACAAAATTGGAAGGAAAAGGGGTTATTCTTATATTTTATGTTTTATGATGAATTAAGGGATAATAGTTTTAGGAACCAAAAAACAAGCTTCAGAGGTCCTATGAGAAAACTTACTGGCTCCCGGTCGAGGATGGCAATGTTGCATGTGAATGTCCCTGCGATGCATTGTAGTCTTGTATAGATCAAAAGTAGAACTTTCTAACAACGACGCCAAAGATCCAACTAATTGCTTGATGACTAAAATATTAAATACATGATAAAATATCAAAATAACAAAAATAACAAAAAATAAGTAACATGCATAGATTTAAATAAAATGAAATGACGAGATGGAAAAGACGAGAATAACTCACAAGAGGTCCTTTGCAAGGAGACCTCCCACAATGCTCCAACTCAATAACCTGCACATACAGAAATAGAGAAAATGTTGTGTTTAGGGGATTTCCTTAATTAAACACCCCCGTAGGTGTTACCATAGGTCCACAGACAACCAAATAGATAGATAGAGAAAATAATAGACAAGAAAGTAAATAGACAAGATAATAGACCAGATAATAGACAAGTTAACATGACAATATGCTACTTGATGTGAGTATGATAATGCAATAGAAGAGAGTGTAGTTACCCTCCCTTAATAAATCTATTGATGTTTAAGGAGAGTATGCAACAATTGAGACAAGCCAAGAGAACCAAAGTGCTCATGTAGAAGCCAAAGAGAAATAGAGCTTGCAAGAAAATGGTGTAGAATGATAATGAGAGTGAAAGAATGAGCTAGCTAGATTGAATAGAATGAAATATTGAGTGAATAAAATGAATGATTGGTTGAAAGAATATAGAAAGGTAATGCAAATGGGCATTTTTGGCATCTCTATAAGCCACAGAGGCATTACACTTTTCGGGTAGGCAAAGTGTAACGTCCCAACAACTATGCAGTCATAAAACTTTTTAGGATGTTTGCATGTCGCGCTAACATCCACGACGAAAATTCAATTAGACAATGAAGAATGAAGGGATTAGAGACACAATTAAGGTTAGGTGAAGGGGACATTGCATTATCGACTTTAATTAGGCTAAAGGGGAGGTTATGGAATACGCGCATGGGGTGCAATTTTTGGCATTACAATATGTATATATATAATTTTGAAAATATATTTTAATACTTACAAACAAAAAATTTAAACATAAAAATTAAGTATATAATATTTACTATACTTTTCAAAAATAAAATAAAATTATTGAAGTAATGAATAGTGGCTTTTTCTAAAGTAAAATTAAATTGTACATACAATATCAAAATAGCCTGTCAAATCAAATTAATGTAAACAATGTAAGATAAAATAAAAATTATTTCCAAGGTGTTACTTATACAATAAAATTGGTGTTTTAGGGTATTGTAATACTAGAAAAAATATAATTTATTGGAGGAATTATATCCTTGACAACTTGATTCTTTCTTAGGAAACATGTGAATGGCCCCAACAATTAGGTCAAAATGCTTTCTTTTGAAATCAAACTTTGACAAAGCTTATGCTAAGATACATTAGAAGTTTATTACCAAAATTATGCAGTGACTAGGTTTTGAACCCAAAAATATGGTCATGACCAAATTCTTTTTAATGATGTCAATGCACATGTAGTGGTTAAAAATTCTCTTTGATTATTTTCCTTCATAGTGCTCCATCAGATAGGGATTCCCATTATCATCCATTTTATATATTCTTACTATTGATTCTTTAGGTTATTTATTGAAAAAATCCTACCAATTATTACTCATTTTTGGTATTTCATTCCTCACAATGATTTTGTAATTAATTCACATCTTGTTGATAACAACTTGTTATTCTTACTCATTACATTATTCATACTCATACATATCGTGAGGGTAATAAGGTGGCAGATTGCCTTGCAAACATGGGGTGTGATAATCAGGTGGTCTCAATTGCAAATAAAACTTGCAATTTAGGAGCACATCCTCATTTAAATGAGCTAATTGAGCATGATAGAATTGCAACACAATTAAATATGGGATCCTAATGGCTAGAAATTGAAATAAGGGGAAGCAGAACAATAATATGGGTGCCCAACTAAATTTATTTGATATCAGACATCAAAAATATCACTTAACTCATACCTGGAAAATACCTTAGAAAGTTGAAAAAGTTGGGCATTAGACTTTCAGAGATTGGAGGTAAGTCGGGCTTCTCATTTTGGTTTTTCATCTAGCAATTTCAACATGTTTTTAGTCAAAATATGGCAAAGGTCACAGGAAAAGGAAGTTAGAAAGTTGATCAAAATTGGGCATCAGACTTTTGGTGATCAAAGGTCAGATTGTTAGCATTCACAAAAGTGAAGGAGTTAGTCAAATTTCACTAAGCCTGATCGGGTCTTGGACTTCAGGCTTTGTCGTTGCGGCTTGCGATGTTTAAGCAGTGTAATGGGTATGAAAGATCCCTAACCCTTGACCCCCGACCCCCTAAAAAGGGAAGCAATAAGAAGGTTTCACACTTCACTAAGTTCGATCGGGTTTCAGAATTCAAGCTTTGTGGTTGCGGCTTGTGAAGCGGTAAAAAAGGTATTGCAGGATCCCCAATCTCTAACCCCCAAAAAAGGGAAGCAGTAATAGGATCAGACTTCAAGCTACATGGTTATGGTTTGCAAAGTGGTGTAAAGGGTATGAGGGATCCCCGACCCCCGACCCCTGACCTTCGAAAAAGGGAAGCAATAAGAAGGGAAGCAAAAAGAAGACCTGACTTCAGGCTTTGTGATTGTGGTTTACGAAGCCACATGTATAGGGTATGTGAGATCCCCGATCCTTGACCCCCAAAAAAGGGAAGCAGTAATTGGAATTTCTGGTTGCGATTTGCAAAGTGGTGTAAAGGATATGGGGGATCCTCGACCCCCGACACCCGAAAAATGGAAATTGTAAGAAGGGAAGTAGTATTTAGACCAAACTTTGTACTTTGAGGTAGCCTTTTGCGAAGCAGTGTAAAGGGTATGAGGGATCTCCAATCCCAGACCCCCGAGAAGGGAAGCAGTAAGAAGATTGAACTTCGAGTTATGTAGTTGTGGCTTTCCCTCTTGGGCACTTTTGTATTTATGTACTATTATTATTGTATACACCTAAAAATGGTCTGGATAATCTAATTAATTAAATATGATTTAATTGATTAATTAACCTTTAATTCCTCTACTATTAAATAAATAGAAATATTTATTTATATAGTTCACATTTATATTCTTCTAATTATTCTCTCTTAATTAAATAATCAAAACTTTAGTAGTTTTTATTTAATTATCATTATCCCTCTTTTATTAAATAAACAATATAAAAAACATTTGTTTATTTTAATAATTGTTATTTCTTCCCAAATTTGAAATAAATCCAAATATTCAAATTTATGCACATGTTTCTACAGCTAATCACATCCACCTACCAAATTAGATATTTTATACCTAATTAATTTATCTCAACCTTCACGAGCAATTTTGGAGACAAACTTGCAGGAAATCCTCTTCAATATTTCTCCAATGATTCTTACTATCATCTGGTTGAGTGTTTTTCTGGGGAGGGACAATCTCCATGATCAGCTTAGGCTTCTCCATCCTTCACCATTCAATCCTTCAGATCAAATCCAGACCCTTACCTACTGCCCCTTCACAAATATGATGCCGTGAAATCTATAAATACAACCTCTCTCTACAGGAAATGGATCCCAACTTTGTGCAAACTTACTCTGCAGCAATAGAAATCAAGCATCTTAACAATTATCATTTAGCAATAGCAATCATAGAAATCATAGCATTTTAGAATCATTATCATTTAGCTGCATCATAGTTTACAGTAGCTTCTTTTATCAAGTTTCATGTCAATTTAGATTATAGTAACTGCATCAATATCATTTGGACACCATCATATAGGATTAGATTATTGCATTTAGCAACATCTCATTCTCTAGATTGGAATTTGAACAGTCATAATGCTTACCAAATCTAAGAGCCCTATGACTTAATAAATCTTTAGATATAGAGAGAAATATGGCGCTTTCAACAGATTCTTGCTTTAAATTAGTTTAATTGTTTGAATCTTTGATATAATGTCTTATTAAGAAATGTTGTTTGTTATTTTACTCATTACTTATTCAACCACTTACATTTTGGTGCCCACCGTGGGGAAAAATCCCCATTTTTAACAAATTTTCTTGAAAAGTGTACTTGCAACTTCTGGTGTGTTTTCGTTTAGCGTGAGCGAGAGATTTTACGGCACATTCACTAGATACTTTAGCGCATCAGATGACTGTTCTGGCACATTTTCCAAAAACTCTAGCACATCCGGTGACTGTTTTGGTGCATCCACAAGAAACTCCAACACAACTGACTGAACTTCCAACACTCTATTTCAGTGCATATAATCGATTTTGTGGTGCATACAACAAATTCTGCAGGGCATCCAATTGATTCTGCAATGCATCCAATTTATTATGTGGCACATATAACCCCTATTATAACATATTTGTAAAAGGCTGTCTGGATCCAACGTAATCGTGGCCAACGGTTACATTACTGCACTTGGATTAAAATGAGCCAATCCTAGGGTAGTCATTTGAATTAAAATACAACAATCCTAGGGTACTCATCATACAATTTCTATTTTGGTTAAAATAAACATCATATCTTTTGTGAAGCAATATCTTCACGTAGATAGCAAATTATCATTTGGGCTTTAAAAATTTGAACAGTGTCTACTGTGATTGTATGGTGATAGGCTTATGCTCTCCTCTTAACTAGGTGATCAAAATGCCAGACTCATCTTTTAATTTCATGCACTTTATGCTTTATTAAATCCTTTAGAAGGCCTATCGTAGTGGGAAAAAGTACTCACCCTATGGGAACGACCTGAGTGGGAACAACCAAAGCCAGGTTTTCCAACCCACTATAAAATAAAGTGAATATGGGGAAACCCACATTTGTTGGAAGTGTGCAAGATAACCATCCCCAAAATATTTGTTCTAAATATTGGGAGGTCTCCTAAGGGAGTTTATCATTTGCTGCTCCAAACGGATACCCTATCTATGAACCTTAGTGTAGAATCCAACTTGTCAGTTTCTGAACATTGTAATACTCACGGTGCAAGGGGAGGGAAGAATTTTCCCTCAAGACACTCACCATATAATTTCCAAGGACCGTTTTCTCAAGGGATCAAGAAATCTAACTTTGAGTACGCGCCTGGAAAAGACAAAAATATGGGCGCCCTCTAGGGGTTGGCACGACTGTGTGAGTCGACGTAATTTTAAGATGTGGGTTGTTGAGTATTATAATGACCTTTTTTACCTTAAGAGTGAGTCTGCTTGAAGTGTATTATTTGTTGAAAACATGTGGAAATCAAGGAGGATCATGTTTGATTCTCAAACATACACTTATTGTTTAGATTCTAAGACTTAAAAACAACTGTTTTACAATTGCTTGTTGTGTTTTTAAATCATTAATTTAGATAAAGATCATCCAGAAAAACACAAAGAGTTTGAAAAATCAACCTGTGAAATTTATGATTAAGGATTGGAAATCCACAACATTTGTCAAGAAATCCCTTGCAAAAAGAGTCAAGAAACCAAAGAAGCAACTTAGCTGCAAATTTTTTTTGGAAAGAAGACGATTCTTATATCAAAGTAGGAAAGTATTGCTTCAACATAGAATTTTCATCCATAGGTATCATGAATTTTCTAAAGGATATACTAATTATTTTTCCTTTGAGCCTTTATATTCACAAGCTTATTTTCAATGAAGAGCTCTTTCACAAAAGCATAATCATAGTCAACCCATTTGTCATTCTTTCATCCCACAACCAACAATGCAATATTCCAATAGGCCAAATCAGTTATTACAATAGAGAGAAAACTTGGAAACATTAGAAAACCATCATTTTACCAGCAAGATACCTTGTCAAAATATCCATGTTTTAGAAAATTACTTCCAAAAATCAATCCTGTTACTGGGAAAAGTTGGACAACATTGTGAACAGTCCCAAAATAGTGCATACATAGTCTGTTCTAGCACATACACCCTGTCTTTTGGAACATCTACTATCCAAATAGCGCATCCAACTACTGTTTGAGCACATTTGACTAATATTATAGCGCATCTATAGTTTGTCACCAAAATTTACCAATTAGAATTTACTAGCATCTTGGCACAACCAAAGTCTGTTTTAGGGCATACACCCTGTCTTTTGGTGCATCTGTTGTCCAAATAGCACATACAACTACTATTTCAGTGCATCTGACTAATCTTATAGCACATTTGCAGTCTGCCGCCAAAATTTACCAATGTTAAAATTTACCAGTATACTGGCACATCCATAGTCTGTTTTAGCGCATATACCCTGTCTGATAGCACATTTATCATATCTTGTAGCGCATACATAGATTGTTTTAGTGCATCTGTCCTCTGTAATAGCACATCCACATAACCCGAAAATAGAGAGCTATTTGAAATTGCTATCAGACCTTGGACATCAAAACTCGGGTTTTTATCAGAGTGGAAACATTTTCATAGTCCAGACAGTGCCTTAAACTTAGAAAAATACGACCATACAAGTCAAACTTTATTAAATTAAACCAAGATCTTACAACCATAAAGTGTCTAAATCATCAAACACAAAAGTCTGGATTATTACGTTGAGTTTCTTTATCAGGATTTTGTCATCCAACAATCAAGAAACGAAACACAATAATCATATTTTTAAATTAGTCATATCAATAGAATTTATCATTCTATTCGACTTAAGTTAATATCCTTGACACTCATTCAAGAAGATCAAAGTTTAGTGAGAATAAAAAACACTTGTATGCCAATTTTGACAAGATTACAAACACAAAAACTTAGGGAAAAAGAGATTGAAACACCAAACACTATGGCCAAAGAGAATCCCTTTCATAGATTCCACCAGAATGACTCAAATGAATTATCCCAAGAGGACATCCAAATAGCGCAACAAGATCCAAATTTCCATAAATTTATGGAAAAAGTCTTAGAACAAGATATGGAAAAATAACTATTGATGCTAGCTGAACTAGGTGCAAAACTTCCAAAATATTTTGATATCAATCGATTAAAAGAAGCACCTGTGAGAAATGAAACTGAACCACACAACACACAAAACACAGATCAAGTGGTAGCACTAACACATCAAATGTAAAACTTGCAACAACAACTTCAAGATATGCAAAAGGGAACCATGAAGAGGTACTCATTACTAACATTTTTCCTTATCCTTTTCATGCGAGTGTGGACATGATACCATTTCCAAGACATTGTGAATTCCCAAAATATGACAAGTACAACGGTAAAACAGATCCAATTGATCATGTGAGGGAATTTAGAACCATGAGTTTAGAGTTTGCACAAGAGGAAACTTATCTAATGAGGTTATTTCCAAGGAGTTTAGGAGGTCAATGTATGGAATGGTTCTCTAAACTACAACTGGGAATTAGAAATTTTGAAGAACTGGTCAATAGGTTCATCTCATAATTTTCCTTTAATATTCAACATGAGGTAACGATAAAATACCTTTACAACATGAAACAAAAGAAAGGAGAAACATTCCTCTCATTCCTACAACAATGGAGAAGGTTGTTTGCTAGATATCCACGTTCCATTCCTGAAGAAGAAAAGATGGAACTATTCATTGACAACCTAACTAATGACATGAGCTATAGGCTGGAACTACAATGTCCACCAACATTTGAGAAAGTGATTGAAAATGGGCTCAAAATCAAAGAAGCCTTAGTCAAAAGAGGAGTGATGAAACATTAAAATGAAGGATCAAACAATACAAATTCCTCAAATCACTATGGCAACAATGATAAACCTAAGTTTTGGTAGAAGAATAGAAATACTGGAAACAATGATACTACAAATGACACACAAAATGTGAAACTAGTATTTAATTTGACGACAACTATTGCGAAGAACAATCAACATAATGACCAAAACATCAATCAAAATGTTAGTCAAAACAACAATCCTAACAATGGAGAATCTAAGCAACAATCGTATCCAAGACCATCAAATCGACGAAGATTCACACAATTGGGACAAACACTAGAATTAGCAATGAGAGAACTTATTGCAAATGAAATTATCACCTTACCGAAAGCAAGAAATTGGGAACCTAAAGTAAAACCATCTTGGTGGAATGATGTTGACTATTGTAACTTTCATAAAAACAAAGGACATAAAACGAATGATTGTATGCAATTGAAACATCTAGTGAAAGATTTGATTGACAACAAGAAAGTATTTGTGGAAGGACCTCAAACAAACAACGATCATAGTTCATTTAAAAATCCTCTACCAAATTATGAAAAGGGAGAATCTTCTACAAACAGTAAAGGTAAAAATGTAAACTATGTTTATGACATCACTATTCATTGTATCTCTGTAGTTGAGAAGAATGAAACTGTTGATGATCAAACTGATAATGTGGAAACCAATGACATCATACCTATAGATCTAACACCAAAAATTGATACATCCAACAATTAGATCAATGTCATAAAAATCAAGGAAAACCAAGATCATCCACTGGTCAACATAACAACAAGGGGGAAATCCAAGGTAATATTGAAATGAGTTTCATATAAAACCATTGCTACCTCTTCACATCAATTCAACATCATCGATCAACTACAAAAGATACCAACACAGATATCAATTTTGGAACTCCTTAAAATCTCACCATCTCATAAGGAGGTTTTAGAACAAGCTCTTGTGGCCACAACAGTACCCAATAATCTGGATGTTTGTCAATTCCAGGCTATGGTGGGACAATTAACCATGCCGTACTGCCTATCATTTTCAGAACAAGATGATGTGTCACTTACTCATCCGCACAATGTCGCACTTCACATTGAAGTCCTAATCCATAAACACTGAGTAAAACGTGTCTTAATAGATGGTGGGGCTGGTTTAAGCATTTGCACTTTAAAATTGATTTATGCACTAGGTTATTCTGATAATGCTATTGATTCCAGAAGGAAGATCACAATAAAGGTATATGATGAAGAAGAGAGATCCTCCAAGGGGTTGATTGTATTGCCTATTGAAGTGGGACCAATTGTCAAGAATATAGTTTGTCAAGTGTTAGACAAAGAGTTGACTTATAATATACTCTTGGGATGTCCATGGATTCACAAAATGCAGGCAGTGCCTTCAACCTATCATCAGTGCTTAAAGTTTCCAGTCAATGGACAGGAAGTCACTATATCAGCTGATTACAATACTCCTCAAACTTGTAACATGCTTAAGACAACTCAAGACACTTTGGTGCCCCATAACAGGGAAGCAAACACTTCTAGTTCATCCAACAGTGAAAGGAAACTAAATGTTGTATCTAAATGGGTTGAGAAAAATGACAAGTCAAAAGAAACAAGTGTTGTTGACTCCACTCTATCAAACAATGAAACTCAACTAGATTCTCTATCACAGCAATTCAGAGACAAAATCCAGTTAAAAGACAAGGGCATGGGAGAGTATTCCTTTGAGAAATATTTATGTCTTTCACAATTGTTGCCATCTCCAAGAACATATGGACATCCATCAACATCAACAAAACAATCATCGACACCTACCACAACTTTAAATGATAGATTTGTAAAGGAAATTACTCTAGAAGAAGAATCTGAAGATAAGGCCATTCTCAATTGGCTCTACAAAGATGAGGAAGACTCTACATCGACAAACATTAGCATAAAGACATATCAATATGGTAAGGGAAAAACAATATTAGAGAAAATGGGATATGAAGGAAAAGAACCCATTGGAAAAAGGAAAGAAGGCATTGTAGAACCCATTCAACCTCTCACACTTCAGTCAAAGGACAAAACAAGATTAGGTTACACAGGGGAAACAAAAGAAGAAAGCACTCATAGAGTTTCTGAAAGAATCCTTCAAATGCAGGATAGTTCTGAGACAAATTCTAATGAGTATGATTGGGATTCTTTATTAGAAACATCATGCAAGGACATAAAACTTGATTTCATAAAAAATTATACATCCACACGCAAGGAGGGACAAAGCTTAGGGACTACATCCCTTGTATTTGGATCACAAAATATCGATGACTCAAGTGAGGATAGACAGATATCGAGTGAGATAGATGACTTGGAGGAGAGTAATATCATAGACCTTGACATTACCACTAAAAATTTTGACAACATTTCTATCAGAACCTTTACTGCTATTGACCTTAACCAATCTGATGACTTTCTACCTTTACTGCATCCTGAACTTATTGACTGGGAACCAACTGAACCTATCAATGTACCTGTCTTTGCGAATGATGATGCTATTGTAAATTCCCTTTGTTGTGACGAACCTAACACAAGTTCTAATCATAAATATCATAATGACACTCTAGGGCAGGAGGGTGTCAAATCTTTTAGTTGCAAAATTGAAAACAAGAATAATGGATCTAATGGTGAAAACCATTCAATGGCAGCATTAGATCTCAAAAAAGTAAAAATAAAGAACACATCTGATGGTGAAAACCTCTCTGAGGAACCAAAGGATAGAAGATTTGACACCCTTCCAGAACATTATCATGAAAGATCATCAGTACTGGTGGAGCCTACACAGTCTATTAATATTGGCACAACAGAAAAAGCAAAAACTCTACATCTGGCAGCATCTATGACTGAACAAGAAAAGCTAGAATTTGTCAAGTTCTTTGAAGACAGAAGCATTAAATTTGCTTGGTCATACTATGATATGCCAGGTTTAGATCCAAATCTTCTAATGCATCATTTATCTCTACCATCTGGAATAAAACCTGTGAAACAAAAACTAAGGAAAATGCATCCGCATATCGCCTTGATGGTGAAGGCAGAGCTGAAAAAGTTGTTAGATGCAGGATTCATCAGGACTATCGACTATGCTGAGTGGATTTCTAATATTGTACCTATATCTAAACTAGATAATAGTATCAGAATATGCACAAATTTCAAAGATATAAATAAGGCATTCCAAAGGATTATTTTCCTTTACCAAACATTGAAATTATTGTGGACTTAACAATAGGACATGCCATGTTGTCACTAATGGATGGCTTCTCAGGGTATAACCAAATCAAGATAGCAATCGAAGATCAGGAAAAGACAACATTCACATGTCCATGGGGAATATTTTGTTGGAATGTCATGCCCTTTGGGTTGAAAAATGCAGGTGCAACATATCAATGTGCAATGACCACTATTTTCCACAACATGATGCATACTTTTATGGAAGATTACGTGGATGATATATTAGCAAAATCATATACCAGGGAAGGACATCTGGAGATTCTGGGAAAAATATTTACAAGACTGGAGAAGTTCAATGTCAGGTTAAATCCTAAGAAATGTGTGTTCGGTGTTACATTGGCAAAGCTTCTAGGTTACATAGTTTCAGAAAAAGGCATTGAAGCAGATCCTGCCAAGGTCAAGACAATAATGGAAATTCTGCCACCAAAGAATATCAATCAACTAAGATCTCTATAGGGCATGCTACAATCAATTAGGAGATTTATCTCCCAATTAGTAGACAAAATTCATCCATTCGATCATTTGCTACATAAGAATGTCTCTTTCAAATGGGATGAAGGGTTGAAAAAAAATTCAATCAAATAAAGAAATATGTGATGTCACCCCCCATATTGATGCCACCTACAAAAAATAGACCCCTATTACTATACATTGCAACAACAGACATTTCTTTAGGAGCTCTATTAGCAAAGGAAGATCCTGAGGGAAGGGAATAGGCTATCTATTATATCAGCAGGACTCTGAATGGTTATGAGATAAATTACATCATCAAAAAAGCTTGTTTGGCAGTGGTATTTGCTACCCAGTAGTTGTGACATTGCATGTTGACACACACACAGTTAGACTCATAGCAAAGATTGATCCCTTAAAATACTTACTCAACAAGGCTGCTCTAACAGGGAGACTTGCCAAGTGGGTCATGATCTTGAGTGAATTTGATATCCACTATGTGGATAGGAGAGCCATCAAAGGTCAAGTGATCGCCGACCAGTTAGCAGAAGCTCCATTATCAGATGATCATCTAATGAACATTGAGTTTCCTGATGCAGACATTCTTACTGTGACAACACAACAATGGAGGCTTTATTTTGATGGGTCATACACACAACGTGGGTCTGGTGCTGGAATTCTGTTTGTTACACCTCAAGGACATACCATCCCAAGGTCCTATAGACTCATGTTTCCATGTACAAATAATGTAGCTGAGTATGAGGCACTAATTATTGGCATCAAAATGGCGGTTGAATGGAAGATCACAAAGCTACAAGTATATGGAGATTCACAACTAGTCATTTATCAGGTAAATGATGAGTATCGGAAAAAGATGAGAAGTTGATGCCATATAAGAAGATGATAGATGATCTCAAAAAGTACTTTGTGGATATCAAGTTTGAACAGATTCCAAGGGAAGAAAACAAAGTTGCGGATGCTATGGTGATAATTGCTTCTCTCTTGCAGTTTCTAGAAAAAATGAGGTCGTTATGAGTTTATGGTGGAAAAAGTGTCTAACCCTGCTTATGATAATCTAGATTCTCAAACCATATGCCAATTAGTTGACATTGAATCCTACATTTACGGAAAGACCTATGCTTACCTAAAAGACAATATCCTTCCTCACAATCTTTCCAGAAACTAGAAACACACCTTCATTCGCCAATTCGCATGACATACCTTAATTGTTGACACACTTTACCGTCGAGGTCTAGATGGTACTCTTCTTCGGTGTCTAGAACATAACGAGTCTAAGACAACTTTACATGAGGTTCATGAAGGTATTTGTGGGACTCATTCAAGCGGACTAACCCTAGTGAATAAAATCCTCTATTTAGGGTATTATTGGCCGAACATGGAGAAGGAGTCTTTTCAGTTTGTGAAGAAGTGCCAAAAATATCAAATACATGGTAACCTTATCCATGCACTGACACAAGAATTGCATCCATTCACATCAACATGGCCTTTTTTTCAGTGGGGACTGGACCTAGTCGGAAAGATTAATCTGTCTTCATCCAATGGACACAAGTTCATAATCACAACAACAAAGTACTTTACAAAGTGGATAGAAGCGGTTCCCCTAAAAACAATCACTAGGAAGCAGATATCTTCTTTCATACTAAACTACCTCATCTGTAGGTATGGAATTCCTCAGTCCGTTGTCACAGACAATGGTCGACCTTTCAAAAATCAGGATGTGTAGGAACTATGTCAAAAGTTTCATATCCAACATTGTTTTTCAACACCATACTATCCTCAAGGAAATGGCCAGGCAGAGGCCTTAAATAAAACTATTATGAAAATCCTGAAGAAGACTGTGAACAATGTTTGATGTGATTGGAATGTTCAATTAAATTATGCTCTTTGGGCATACAAAACCAATATTAGAACACCTACAGGAGCTACACCATATGCCTTGGTATATGGATTAGAGGCCATATTACCCATTGAGGTTGAGATTCTGTCACTCCGTGTGTCACTGAAGGGGATTATTTCAGATGAGGATTATAGAGTGTCTAGACTTCAAGAATTGGAACTGTTGGATGAACGTTGTCAATAAGCTGTGAAGCATTTGTAGGTATATCAACAGAGGATGTCTAGAAGCTACAATCACAGGGTAAAGCCTAGAGTCTTCCAGGTTGGGGATTTGGTCCTAAAGGAAAACCCTAGAAATCAACAAGACAAAGAAAACAAGGGGAAGTTTGAACCTAACTGGCTAGGTCCCTTTGTCATCATATCAGTCTATGGATCTGGAGCCTATCGGTTATCTACACCTAAAGGGGACCTGTTCGATGAACCTATCAATAGTATCCATCTCAGGAAATTCTATACTTGATTCATCTAGTGCACAGTTGAAATAATCACCTTGATGAAAACTTGGAAAACGGGCGTCTTGGTGACGAAAAATACAAAAAAATTTTAAAAAAAATCAGAAAAAGAGAAAATACAAAAAAAGAGAAAAAAGAGAAAAAAGAGAAAATACAAAAAAATCAAAAAAGAGAAAATACAAAAAAATTTAAAAAAAGGGGAAAAAGACAAAAAAAATCATAAAGTCTGAAAAAGTGCAATAAAAACAAGTGGTGAAAACCTAGAAGTAGGCGCTACTTGTGATTTAAACCAGCTTTTCCATCTATTGGATGCACGACTTGGTCATTCACTTTCACCATCATCTTTCCACCTATCATTTGAAAAGCAAACAACATGAACATATCCTGGAAAAGTGGTTGTGTCACACCCTAGCTTGGGGGCAATAAAACTTTGAGCTTAAAAAAATAGACAAACAACAGTATGACAATGCAAAAAACACAATGATCACAGTGAAACCCAACATTGAGCATACATCAAACATCCAAACATTTCAAAAAATCAACCATCCATATCAAACAATTGAAAACAAATCAATCAAAACAACTACATATGGATGATCTAATCTAAATAATGATTGAAATACTTTAATCAGAGGTTGAATTGTTGTGCTTTGATCTTTGTTATCATTTCTTTGGAGCAACTCGATGATGTATTGAACTAGAGAAGCTAGGAAGAAGAATGATATTTTCTTTGTTTGTTGTTTGTGAATTAATAATTTATTGTGTGAATTGTCACGAAATGTGCTCTACAAAGTATCACTGATGACATTCCAATTCACATAATTAAATGATTGATTCTTGTCTATTTACGCAAGAAATGCTCAGGTCATCTCGGTTTAACTCATACCTAGATGCTTGTGTTCACTTGCAATATCAAAAATCATGAAAGTCGTACTCATGTCATCATAGTCTAAATTATACCATTGATGCTTGTACTCACTTCCAACATTTTAAAAGCTCCATGATGATACAAAGCAAAATAAATAGGTTGTTAAGATGTCAATGTTTGCAATATGTAGATTTGCATGGTAAATTAGATTGCATTCATGTTATTCTTACATCTACAGAGTATTTGTTACAAAAAGCTGGTAAAGGATTCAAAAATGATGTTATCTTTTCTCATAAATGGATTGAGTATACTTGACATTAACAAAAAAACATCATCATTATCATGTAGCTGCATAATCATTTTCAATACATACATTAGGAAACATTATTATGTCATTTACATCATTTGATCATATATTTTGCATTAATCATGTCATTTCTTCATTTGTGCATCACATCATAAAATTGCATGAGAAAAACTATAAAAAAAACACATCTATATGTAGTTGCATTTTCATCATTCATTTATCATATCATATATCATACATTCAAAGTACATTATATTGTTCATTCATTCATACATTCATCACATCATATATTTGCATTTGAAATATCAAAAATAAAAGTGCATTATATCTCATTTACAATCATTTTCATATATCATTGAAACATCACATCCATCATCATGCATATGGTTACATTATCATGCAATTTAGATATACACATCATCATACATCTATCAATCCATCTAAATAACTACATACATCAGCATCCATACATCATCATTTATTCACGTATCACATTTTTACATCATAGATATAACATCGTAAATCATAACATATCATCACAATCATTAAATTTGCATCCATAACAGTATCATATAGATCATCACATAGCATATAGAACAAGAAAATAAATGCATCCATCATAGAACCATATAGAACACATATAAATCAATAAATCTGCCGCATATCATATAAAACTCAAAATCATAATGTCAAGTATACAATGATGTCTGAAATGTAAGGAGATGTAACATAAAAAATGGTTGTAAATCAATGACCGTAGTATACATCCTATCTCAAAATACATCAGAGACGACAATCATATAGCTACCTCTAGATGGTGTAGGCCTCTCTAGACCAGTCCCTCCGCCTCCAGATGTACTTGGATCTCTTAGATCTCTCTGTGGAGGTTGTGTCACACCTACACTAACAATCTTGGAATGAGTCTTGTCTGATTGAGACGAGGCATAACTCACTCTCTGCTCAGAGGGAAGTGCATCATGGTACCGCCCTTTGTAGAACTTTGCCTCCTGACCTACACAGAGAATCTCCCTCATATAATTTGACACAGATGTACCATCAGCCAATCTCTGTAACCTCTCGGCTATCAACTGTGCTTGCTCTGTGGCCTTTCTAGTTGTATCTCTCTCGGCTATCAATGAGGCAATCTATGCTTGAGCAGCTGCCAACTGTCCCTATACCTGAGCAAGAGTCTGGGCCTGTGTCTGCATCTAAGTCTGTGTCTAAGTCACTAATTCACGAGCTTGAACTAGTTGACCCTATAAGGTCTGTACCTGTAGACTTGCAATTTGAGTTTGTTGATGCTGGGAGGGTATCCCAATCTGAACATGCTGGTCTGCAAGAGCTACCAATGATTGCCTCTTATGAGGCACAATGATCTCTCTGACGTCCAATGGAGGAACATCGTCTCCACCACCTCCACCATCATCTCCACCATTTGAATCTCCCTCATCACTACTGATATCATAATTGTCACCACTGCTATCATCATCATCACTACTCCCCACATCCACCTCCTCCTCACCACCCTCCTCTCTCCTCCATCAATGACTGTGTGCAACAACATCCCCACCAAGTAATGGCACTCTCATCAGGAACAAATATCCATGGAAAAGGATGTAAGGAAAGATACTCAGCATAATTTGCAGTCACTGGAGCCTCAAAAATATTGGGACGAATATCCCAAACTAAGGGTTGTAGACCATGGTACTCCTGAACTACAATATCATATGAAAGGAAAGGTCCCCAATCACCAGTATCAACCTGATGTCAGGCATAATGAGCAACACCCTGGGGCATGCACTATACTATGTCGTACTGCCTGAGCACTCTCCTGAACAAAAATCTCTCCAAAACAAAATGAGTTCTGCCAATCAGATACATTGAATCACAAAGGTATCCCATCTCTGTATCATACTCATCCCAGTGATCACAGTCCAGATAAGGTTGTCATGTAACAGTCTCTATATCATCTAGGACTCTCCTCCAATGCTCCAACTTACCCAGCCTAGGCTGAGTAAGATGATCTGTGTATTTTTGAACATACGGCCTCATAGTCGGCCTCTGTTTGACTGTCACTAGACACGTAACAAAAATATGCTCCCGCACCCACACCTGAAGCAATGCAACTCCATAAGACAAACTATGACCTCAAAGGTAAACAACTGAATGTAAATCGTGATAGAGATGAGCAAGCATACACATGCCCCATGCATATCTAGTACCATGTACAATCATACTCTCCAACACACGATCCCAACCAACAGAAAGTCCCTTTGACCTGCGATCAAGACAAAGGAACCCTCCAATGAATCCAACAAGTATAATGGGAAAAGTGGGATAGGCATCCAACATCTCTCGCCATGGGATCTTGTATCCACAAATATGGCCATCTTGAAAGACACGATGTAGTGCCTCGGTCCCGCCCTGCTCTGCACAATCATATACTACAATCTCCCCAACAACGGGTATCCTCAGAATCCGCCATACATCCTCAGGAGTGATTGTCATCTCGGCAGTAGGAAGGTGGAAGGTATTATGCTCATATGCCACCTCTTCACTAGGGCTGTCAGGAGACCCTGATTAATCCTAATCTGGGGCATGTCTAAGAGAGACAATAAACCACATCATGCGATAACTATTGTCTCAGGTTGCACTAGCCGCGGTATCAAATCAAAGGTCCTAGGAAACCGCTCTCTAATATGTAAGTTCGCAAATGACTCCTGTCATCGCGAAAACCAAAAATTCAAAAATCTTTGTCAATCATCAACATCAATCAGCCTATCAAATCTAATCAGCTCTGGTGAGACTTCGCTAAAATCTCGTGAGAAATTATCATTGAATCTCACCTATCATGAGGTCAGTCATCAATCAAAAAATCAACCTCGCCTATCATGAGGTCAATCATCAATCTTAAATTGTATCTCACCTATCATGAGGTCAATTAATCAAATCAACCTTTCCTATTATGAGGTTTATCAAATCAAACTATGATTATTCATCACCTATCATGAGGACAATTATCGTCAATCAATCATTAGACCTCACCTATCATAAGGTTGAACATCATCTACTCTATCGGGATCATCAATCATATCAAACTAATGGATGACACGATAAAAAATCGACAAAATCAAGGACAAAAATGACAAAAATCATCATTCTGACTTGGATGCGCTAAAACAAAGTTTTTATGCACCACAATATTCAATGCGCCATTTAAACACCTTAATGCGCTAAAACAGGCGGTAAAGGCACTATTTCATCAAATGCACCATTTCAGGAGGCAAATGCGCCACTTCAGGTGATCAATGCGCCATATCATCAGATGTGCTACTTTAACCTATGTATGTGATAAATAATCTATCCTAAGTGCTAAAACATCAGATGTGCTATTTTATCCTACGAATGCACTACACTTTTAGACCTATGCACTAAAACATCAAATGCGCTAATTCATCCTATCTATATGCTAAAACAGCTAACCTATGCGCTATTCTAGTATATGTGCTAAAACATACATCTTATGCGCTACTGCGGGCTTTAGATGCACTGAAAGAATTCAAATTACTAAAAAACTAAAAAATGCGCGAAAAAAATGAAAACATGAAAAATGAGGAGGTTCACGGGTACATACCAGAGGTCCGTAGGCGGTCGGGCGGTTGTGTCGACGCACGCACTCGAATCGGTGAGTGTGGTAAGGGATTGACATCTTGCTCCAAATGGCTCCAAATTGCTCTCACTCTAAATTTACAAACTCCAAATGCACAAATGAATTCTAAAACTCAACTTTTTAACCTTTTATAGGTTAATTAAGGGGATTTTGGTGGAATTATTTTCTTTTATTTATTGGAGGTTTAATTCAAAACTTATCAAAGGGGCATTTTTCAAACTATTTGTCAGGAGATAAATTATTTCATCATCAAATCATCCTAAATCATCAGAAAATCTTTAAAATTTGAAAAAATTCCAAAAAAAAAATCAATAAATCATCAATTTATCTCCCGGGGGGGCATATATTCATCATTAGAACAAAATCAACATCTGGGACATATAAAAAAAAAATCATCGATACTGGCAGCAACAACAAATTTTTCTTTGAAGCAATGCATAAACACATCACTTCAAAGAGGGACAAAATGTATACACTTAAAAATGGTCTGGATAATCTAATTAATTAAATATGATTTATTTGATTAATTAACCTTTAATTCCTCTACTATTAAATAAATAGAAATATTTATTTATATAGTTCACATTTATATTCTTCTGATTATTCTCTCTTAATTAAATAATCAAAACTTCAATAGTTGTTATTTAATTATCATTATCCCTCTTTTATTAAATAAACAATATCAAAAACATTTGTTCATTTTAATAATTGTTATTTCTTCCTAAATTTGAAATAAATCCAAATATTCAAATTTATGCACATGTTTCTACAACTAATCACATCCACCTACCAAATTAGATATTTTATATCTAATTAATTTATCTCAACCTTCACAGGCAAATTTGGAGACAAACTTGCAAGCAATTCTCTTCAATCTTTCTCTAATGATTCTTCCTATCATCTGGCTGAGTGTTTTTCTAGGGAGGGACAATCTCCATGATCAGCTCAGGCTTCTCCATTCTTCACCATTCAATCCTTCAGATCAAATCTAGACCCTTGCATGTTGCCCTTCACAAATATGCTGCCGTGAAATCTATAAATACAACCTCTCTCTATAGGAAATGGATCCCAACTTTGTGCAAACTTACTATGCAGGAATAACAATCAAGCAATCAAGCATCTTAGCAATTATCATTTAGCAATAGCAATCATAGCATTTTAGAATCATTATCATTTAGCTACATCATAGTTTACGGTAGCTTCTTTTATCAAGTTTCATGTCAATTTAGATTACAGTAGTTGCATCAATATCATTTGGACACCATCATATAGGATTAGATTATTGCATTTAGCAGCATCTCATTCTCTAGATTGGCATTTTAACAGTCATAATGCTTACCAAATCTGAGAAGCCTGTGACTTAATAAATCTTTAGAGATACAGAGCAATATGATGCTTTCAACATATTCTTGCTTTAAATTAGTTTAATTGTTTGAATCTTTGATATAATGTCTTATTAAGAAATGTTGTTTGTTATTTTACTCATTACTTATTCAACCATTTACATTTATTAATATATTATATAGGCTATTTGTCTTTTGCCAAAAAAAACTTGTTATTCTTACAAAATATTAAAAAGAGTTGAATAACACTTTTAAATATTTAAAATTTACATTTTTTTGTTTTAATAATTCAGATCTTACCAATCATTAAAATATATTTTTAATGACTTGAGATAGTTTCATTCCTCAATAGATTCCTACAAAGTGAAAACAAATAAAACATGGTAAAATTAACCACTATCTTTGTTGGATTATGTGTGCTTCCTTGGAATCTATTACTTTATGTCATATTCCTAGAGAATGGAATGGGGTTGCGGATTGTCTGGCTAAATGGGCTTCTAATCATTTGCAAAATTGGCATATTGTGGAAAGGGGTCAATTACCCCCAGATTTGTCTCAACAGTTGGACCACTTAGTGAAGATAGATAGGGGTGTGTAATGCCCTTGCTTTGTACTGCTCTTTTTTGGTTTGAATAAATTTTTACCCCTCTTTTAGTTTTATTTGAATAAATTAAAAATAAGCTTTATAATTAAGGTAACAAGTTTCTTTCATTAGCAAGGAAAATTCAAGTGATTTTTTTTTTTTTTCTTACCATTCATGTTTACTTTTTCTCTTGTTGGATGTCATCCAATAAAGGTTATGAAGATTTATATAAATTAATATGATAATTCATGTGGACTAAATGGGATGGTAATACCTAGTTGTAAAGTCATCTCTTGGTCTCAATGTATAATACCTAATTTCAAAGGTGGACTTGCAATTATAGACCCTAAAACTCAAGAAATATGTCTAATGACTAAATGGATTAGTAGAGGGATTAAATTAAATATACCATGGAATATTTTATTGAGATATAGACTTAATAACACTACACTTATAAGGAAATGGAAGACAAACAACTAGCTAGATAAACTTCTTGACGCCTCTTACTTTTATATCAAAGCCTCTTTTCCTATTCAATCTATTTGGAAAGTATGGAAAAAGGTAAACCAATTTTTAATCTAGAAGCCTTCACTACAACATGGCTTCACCTTTGTCTCTTCTTCCATTTGGTGGAACAAACATATTCGTTTTCAAGGAAATCCGTTGATTATAATGTTTCCATAGCAAGATTATTGATTGTTCAATAAAGATGTTATACAATTTGGTTATACATGGTATTCCTCATCTCTACACTCATCTTCCTATTCAAATATCAGAGCTTGATTTGATTTGAACAATAACTCCAAAAAAAATTAATCTTTGTGCAATTCTAAATACCATCTAATTTTACTATCAAACTATGTTCCCCTTTATTTGGTAATTTCTTCAAGGATTGGCATTAGATTTCCTCCCAACATTTCTTATTCTTTCCTTTAAAGAAAATATATTTCTACTTAATTACCTACCCTCAGCATTAAGTGGAACTATACTTATAGCTACAAATGTTGGATTAAGTTCTCGAATCAAGAAGTATAATGCTAATGCAAACACTCAAATTCTTAATACTTAGACAATGTTTGATCTTTCTACTTATGAATTCTTAAATATAATGATATATGACCTAACTTATTTTATGAGACAATGTTTGATCTTTGTACTTATGGCCACATAATCCTAGACACAAGTTAATAGAAAACAAATAAATTTATGAAAAGATCAAATTTTAAAATTAAAAAAAAAAAATCAAAAAATTTCTTCCTATTCCATGTGGCCCTTTCTTAGCTTATGACAAGAATGTTTCCAATAGAAAA
The DNA here is from genome assembly GCA_007258455.2 of Sequoia sempervirens. Lineage (NCBI taxonomy): Eukaryota > Viridiplantae > Streptophyta > Pinopsida > Cupressales > Cupressaceae > Sequoia > Sequoia sempervirens. The sequence continues at coordinate 691,349,101 of VDFB02270651.1, forward strand.
ACATAGAGGGTAGAATTTCATTCCATGATTAGGTAGTTAGCTTTGTCACACTTCTATGTGAGTGCCACGTGTAAGGCTGCACATTAAGAGATATATAATAAAGAAAAAGGAGAATTTATAAAGGAGCGTGGGATGGCAGAGAGTACCTAAAGGATGTTTGCTCGTGTCAGATATATATTTATTGTAATATTTTTTTATCCAAAGGGGCCATGTAATTAATTTCTTTGGTCAGTGTAAAAAAAAAAACTGTTACCGCAGTAAATTTTGTAGGGGGTAAATCGCTTTGCATCAATATCATTATTGTCTCCATTGAATGCCATGCCATTTTATACGGTGTGGATTCATTTCAATCATATGAGATGAATGCCACACTATACGGCAGTTTAAAGACCCTTTAATTTTGAGGGTGTCTTCATATAAATGTACACACACCCTTTGTCTTTAGCGTTAGGTCCAATTGTGAACAACTACTTGTAAGGGTTTGTCTTCATCTTAAATGTTTGTTTTATTTGAGTTTTTTTTTCTTGAATCTTTAGATCTTTTAGTTAGGGAATAGTTTTTATGTACAATATTGATAGATTAAAAGTGTTTTTTCGTGTTTATTGTGAATATTTGTATGTTTGATTGATGAATAGAGTAAACTGAAGAGACATTGATAGCAAACCAATTATCAATAAAGGCTTTGGTCGTAATATTGGTTAAGTGATTGGTTCATTGTCGTTCAACCTCAAAACATATCATATTACTTATGTAATATGTGATGATTCAATCCATATTATATACCAATGAGACAAGGGTAGTTATAAATCATTGCTCTTGTTATTGTTGATACCATAAACAAGTAGGATTTTGTAACATTTGTTGAATTGTCTTCGAATACTATAGACATTTAGTATGAATATATACCTCCACATGAAAGTACCACTTGTTTAAATTTGAAAGGAATATGTATAGATATCCATGCTTCAATAATACCTCTTTAGGCACACTTACAACAGTTAGGATACCTTAAACATTATGTATGAGGCTTGGAAGTATATTTTATTTCACTCATTCATTAACATAAAGTTGTGTCTTTCTTAACATACCTAAACGAACACTCGTTATATGATTCAATACTTTTTGTAATTATTTACTCCAATGACACTTCCTTCTACTTTCCACCATTAGAAAAGAGCTAAATGATGAAATTTTCTTTGAATGAAATCCATCACATTATATTGTAATTTATGAGGTTGTTAAGTTTTAAGATGTTGTCTTATAATGAGTATGTTCATTGGTTTCGTCAAGTAAAGGCCTTTATATTTGGGAACCAACCCTCTTACTCTAAGTGATTATGTATCCTCCAACTTCCTATCTCAACTCACTATCCAAGAAAAAGACACCTTCATATGTTACATGATCAACCTCATAAGCTAATATGATTATTGGTTTCCAAACAAACAAAATCATATTGATGATGATTTTTATGGTGCATATTATTATCAACACTTTATTAATAATAGGAGTCACCATCTATGAATTATTAATATTTCAATAGACATCACAAGGTGATTAACACTCTACCACCTTTAAATGGGACAATGAATTGATATACTTGAAAAATTAATGTAGGAAATGTGAATTGATGTGCATCACCTTAATAGGGAACTTCCTTCAACCACTTTCAAATTTAATGATTCACAAATTTAAAGCATGAAGAGAAATGATATTTTTTTAATTCCATTATGTGCAGTTTTGATTGATTATTAGTACATAGTTGGTGGATATGCATTTTGTTGACCAAATATTAAGAAATAGTTTTATGCAAGCACTTCATATTAAAATGTACAAATAAATTGGTCATTTTACATGTGTCTTTGTCATATGAGGACACTCACAATTGAACTTTGAAATAATCTATTATTGTTTTGGGTTAAGAAAACACAATATTGCTTTCTACTATTAATACAAACTTAATGCAACTCCATGTGTACTATAATAAACAAGAATTATATAATTGTTTATACTAATGCTTCATACCAGTAGTGATACCACTAATTTGGCGATTAAAGATAAATGAACATCCACCAAATTTAATAACACTTAAAATTAGATTTTAAATTAACATTTTCATATATTAAATTGCTAATCTTCCTTGTCACTTCATTATGCGAGTCTTCCTAGACATTTATTTTTCTTCTAATTTTGTTATTATTAATTTCTTGTCTCACAATGCATACATTTAACTAACTGGTAATGCCATCTCCATTGAATGCATTTTTATATAATGGTAATTGTCCTTCTTAATACTATAAGGAATAAAAGTGCACCCCTTTTTTTGCACCACTTCATTTGGATGTCATAAGTGTATGTAATTAGCTCTTAATTTGATTCAATTTCTATGATAACTAACTCTAACCTTGAACCTTTCACTTATATCTACTCTACCCATCAACTTAGAATAGGAATAATCTATTTATTTTGATTTTTTACCTCCCTCAAATAGGTTGCACTTGTAGTCTAATACCCTCAAGCTAAACTTCAAATCTTTTGCATCTCAAGCTAATTTTTTTAGCAATAAGCTCATTACTTATGAACTGGCACTCCAAATATCTTGAGTTGTGTGTCTAGGAATTATATTTAAGGACATCACCCCAGGTCATTTATCATGATTGATTGAGAACATGAATATATCTACATTTAGAGAGTTCAACTACAAAAAAGGTTTTAATCTCAATCTTAGTTGCATATCTACTTGACATGTTTTTGACTTTCTATATTGATCACAAGGATTGAATTGCATCAAGGAATTCAATGATCTCTCTTTATCTATGAAAATTCCTAAAAGGAATTTTTTAACAATACTAGGTTCTTAGATACAAGTACAAACATAGGTGAACCAATATAAAATATTACAAATTACAAAAGAAATATTTATATGGTGACAAAGTGTTCCTAGACAAGATTATAGGTGTTGTTTCATCCAAGGTAAAATAATTCTAGAGCATATTTGTCACATTCTCCTATTTATTGTTCCACTTCCAATTTTTTATTCCTGGTTTTCTACCATAGTGTCTCAATCAATCAAACATTTCAAATTTGACATTCCACCAAAACCAAATAAGCTTTTATTTCCCTTAGTTATTTTTTGTCTCAATTACTCAAATCTCAATTTATTTTAATCTCATCTCATTAGATCTATGTTTAATTTAATTAGGCTTAGACCAAAGATCTCTTTATGCAGTGTGATTTATTCTTCCTACATTTTTTATGAACCCACAATCTTCATGTCTATCCTTTAGAATATATTTTTTATTTTTCATATTTTTGGTGTTTATGATGTACATTTATTATTTTTCACGTCATTATGTTTACTTTTGTATGCCTAAGAATATCCTAATACCCTTAGGTCCAATTCAAAATGTGCTAGGTTGAAACCTAATCTTGTCATGATGATAAGCTTTCATTCCTCTATCTAGATTATGATGATCACATGCTATACTTTACTAAGGAAGAAGGATATTATTATCATGATGTAGTCACTAAAAGTGTTGAAAATAAAAAGAAACATAAGATGGTTAATAAATTGAAATCCTCACATAATTAATTAGACAATATAGACTATGATAGTTCCACTTCATTTTTGATAGATTTAGTTGGGATAGATGTGTCGTTAATCTTGTAATTCTAATGTTTAAAATTAATTAATTAATATAGTGTTTTGTTAATTCTAATGTTTAATTAATCTTGTAATATAGACTATGATATTCCCACGATTGCTCAAACTTCCTCCGCTTGCTGACTTTTCTGAAGAGCCCCTGGTTTTATTAAAGCCATGCCCATGGTTTGGGGGCCGAGTTTGGTTAGTGCTCGGCACTACATCTACTAGCACCACCACCTTTTCTCCACCCATCTCTTCGTCAACCAACTGTCTGCCTAGCACTAGACCTTTTTTTTCCAACAAAGCTCATAGTCATATTGGAGACCGACCGCTAGCCCCCAGTTAGTCTGCAATTGTCCTAAAATAACTATTTTAAAAAAAAATTGCCATAACTTTTCACCAAGCTAACAAAATTCTACAAATGAGATATTTACGGAAAGTTGGTTCTACGTACTTCATAATGGTACAGGTACATTTTATTGGAAAATGAAGTCAAATCTCCCCTTTGGAAATCTAAGATAAAACTAATAAAGAGTGCATCTTTTTTATTTTTTCTACGTTAAAAGGTTCATTTGTATACTTCTCTACAGGTTTTATGCTACAATGGATGGTTTAAGTGATTCTTTTGTTATGCCCTCTTTTGAGACGTTTTGTGATAGGTTAACTAGCAAACAAGCTAAAATAAGTCAACTTGATACACATGCTAAGAATCATGCATTGATTGAATCATCATCTAAGGATAAAGGAAATAAGAAGTTTAAACCTGTAGACATGCAAATCGACATGGTGCACCTAATTCTCATCAATTAACAATCAATTTTTCTATTAATCAAGTAATTAAGTTTATTTGATTAATTCACTTCCTCCTCATTAATGTTCATCAAATTTAATTAAATAAATCAAATCATTTAATTAAGTATCCTAAAGTCCTCTCATCTAATTTAATAAATCAAATTATTTAGATCAAATGTCAAATCCCTAAAGTCCTCTCATCTGATTTAATAAATCAAATTATTTAAATCAAACGCCAAATCCCCAAAGTCCTCTTATTTGATTAAATAAATCAAATGATTTAAGTCAAATATCATAAGCCCTCTCAAAGTTAATTAAATTCCGAATTAACTAACTTTAATCCTAATTACCCATTCTCTAGCTTTTAACTCCCTAAGAGTTAAATGAACTCGTGATTAACTAACCCACTTGCACATGAAAATAGTTTCTTTTAATTAACTAATTACCTCATTTATCCTCTCAAAAGCATATTCTAAGGAATATTCCTTCATTGACTCCCTTTATTTGACTTTCTAACTACAAACAATTTCCCTCTAAAATATCTCAACCATGCATTTCATGCCTCTCAAACATGCATTTAGCGCCTCTTACATCTCAAACACATGCAAAGTGTGCTCAATCCTCACCCATTAGTATTGACACAAGTGGCCCAATATCATTTGCTCTCTTTTAGTCCCACATTCCTCCCATCTCTCCATTCTTCAATCCTTCAACCTATAAATAGAAGCCACTTCTATATGAAAATCATCTGCAATCTTATGCATTTACACTATAGGCACATTTCATCTTGCACTTGATCACTCATCTTTTCTTGTTCATCATACTATTGGAAGCTTATCAAGGGGGTGGGAAAGGGCATCCTTTTCACATCAAAGGAGCACCACTCCCACTATGGGATAGAGTTTGATTCATGTTTTCATATGCTTTCATTTAGCTTCCTTGTTTTCTTTTTATCTTGTTTGCATATCTAACATGATCAAGTATTTCATAGGGATGTTTGATTTGCTTTGTTTAAATTGACTAACCATGCTAATATGTGTCAAAGTATAAGCATTTGTAGGTTCAACATCTACAAAACCTAAGGAAAAATCTAAAGAACCTCCCACCTCTCCTAGAGAGGATAAACCTAAGAAGGAGAAGGCTAAATGTGGTTATTGTAAAAAGCCAGGGCATGGTGAACAAACTTGTTACAAGAAAGAGTTAGATGAAATGAGGAAAATTTTAAAGGAACATAACATTTCTTTGCCTTCTAAATCTGAAAGTTCATCATCTTCTTCTTCTCAATCAACATCTTCTACACACACAAGTATTGCAAGACTTTCCAGTGGGAGTGATATGATCAATGATTCTAAAATGAAAGGACATGCTCTTGTTGTAACACATGTTGATCAATCTAGAAATTGGATTATTGACTCTAGGGCCTAATCTTCAGCTCTTACATTACCATCATACCCCAAACATAAACATGTCATTATTCATGTTTATAACTAGAATAAGTTAAAAATGATTATCTATTTCAAACAACTAATTCACCAAATAATATGTACATAAGTTCAACATTATTTTGATTACAATTTATTATTAATTTTTGTTCATTAGAAAGTTGTTAAAATGATAATATAATACTATAAAATTTACCAATTTGATTTTATTTAGGTTTTCTTTTCATTGTCATATATTTATACAAATTTTGAGTTTGTGTCCTCATTTAAAGTATTATTAGTGTCAAGAAATTATGTGTATGGTAGTGTTGTAGAGTAGTGGAAGATGACTCCTCTATATTTGTTATGATTAGGTTATGTTTTATGCTCTATCAGTTAAAGAGTTCTAAAGTAAAATACATAGTGTAGATGTCGGTTTATGTTCATTTTCTTTTTTGGGTAGCTAGGTATTTCTTTGTATATTTCTCGGTGTTAGTGATTTAGTATCAATTGATGGTATTTGGTGGTTGTAGGTAGATATAGTTTGCTTTGTAGGATACTAGTATTATGTTGATATTTCTATTTTATTTCTAATGTGGTGATACTTTTATGTTGTATTTTTGGTTATGTAGTGCTATTGGGTTGGGAAGCGGTTAATATATCCCTATATATATGTATGTATGTACATGTATGTATATATATATATATATATATATATATATATATATATATATATATATATATATATATATATATATATATATATATATATATGCACACACACATATACATATAGGTTCACAACCACACATGTGTACTTCTATATTTACTATGCATATTTTTCATTTGAATTTTCAAATCACACTTAGTGATCCATCATTAGGAAGAGGACATTAAAAGATTATATTGCAAACATAACGTCAAAAAGAAGCAAGGGGAAGAGAGGAAATTAGAGAATGAGTAACATGATAGGAGGAAGAGGAGGTAAATATAGAAGAGAAATATAAATAAATGAAAAATGCAAATATAAAATCTAAAAGAAATCTATGCATAATAATAAAAATCAAATGAAAAAATATGAGTAAGAATATAAAATTATGCATATGAAATTATATACTACAAATAAGAAAATGTATATAAGTGGATAAATGTGTGCAATAAACGTAAAAATATGAGTAAATGCTATTAAAAGCAACAAAAATAAATGATAAAAAAACAATACATAAATTACATATATAAATATTCATATATAACTATATGTGAGCATATAGGTGTAGTCATTGAGGTGAACTCATTTAAGTCCATATTTGAATTTTCATATCTATGCACACACTTTTGCATATGTGGATAGGTGAACAAATCGATGGTTGTGGAGGTCAATTCTACAAATGTACAAGTGACCAAGACTGACAAACAAAGAGTTTACTAATTTAAAAGTGTTTATTTAGAATCACATAGGTTCTTGATCAAATTGGTGAATCAACTAGTAACATTTTCTATAACAAGCCTACATCATATTTCTAGCTAAGTACCATTATTTAATTTATTTAATTTTTGAGCATTTATTTTAGTACATTTATCAATCTTTGCTCTTTAATGTTAGGATTGATTGATTGCTTACCCTACATTATCTATAGAGGTTATTTTGCTTCTTTTCAATTATATATAGACAATATTGTTGCATTACACATTTTTAACAAATTTATACATATAGTTTTTGTGATGTTATTTCTACAAATAATTTCTATAATAAAGAAATTAGAAAACACAAATACCTTCACAGTCTTCTTTTTTTGTTTGTAGAATAAACATCTTGAATATTTTTACAATCAATTGGCATCAAGTGCATCTAAATCATTGACCTCCTTCAACTTACTGATTAAGGGGTATACATTCTACCAAATTTATCCTTGGTCTACTCATGAAAATATCTGGCTCACAAAGAGCCAACTAAGGGTCAATTCTTATTGAGTGTAAAAGACAAATGCCAAAAAAACAAGGCCTTTGGATCTATTTTATAGAAAGTGTCTTGATATATAGACATATTGATAAAAATACATTTTTATGTAAAAGTGGGTCCCTTGTCACATGCCACCTACCTATCCATCACACATGTTCCTATACACTCACCACTTACCCCCATCCATGTCATTACACATCCCTATACATTTGTCATATCCATGTATTTATTACATCTATTCACTCACATATTTCCACACATATTACCCACTTTGATCTCTAGCCTCCTTCATGTTCTAGGACAAGTTCATGGTCACACAGATGTCTTTGTTGTTGTGAACTTTTCCTGAACATAAATTCAAAATTAGCCAACTCTTGCCTATACCCTCCATGCCTATAGCCAACTAAACACAAGTATGTGTGATATGTTGTTGTGTCCTTGTATTTAAAAACATTCAATCCATTTATTCTAATCATTGGAATCCATAAGTCCGCTCTCATTCTAAGGAGCATAAACATTTGGATTTGGATTTGGTGCATGATTATAAAACATTGTTTTCGATCAATCATACACAATTTTCGCAAGTAGACCTAAAAGAACATGTTATCTACGACACAACGTTCTCTATCAAGATATTTATAAATATCATCACCTTGTAGAGAAGATAGAAAACACACAAGCACACTGGAGGACCAAAGAAAGGGACTTCAAACTTGTCCCGTACTTGTGTAGACATTGACCGGTGGTACATGTTCAGAGGATCCTTGTGATGAATAGGAGTACCTATGTTGTATACAAAAAAACAAGAAAGAAAACCCCTCGTGCAAACCGACACACAATTCAGAATGACAAAATAAGAATAAGAAGAAGAACAAACAGTATGACAAAAGTGGTCCAGAATTATATCTAAAGAAACCAAAAGTGGAGGACCAAGCGTGGGGTCTGAGAGGGAACATCAATTCTTCACTTTAACGTTGGGAAATTCTTTAGTGGGCAGAGTGCAGACAAAGAATAGATGTTTGTTTTGTATTTCAATCTGACAACCAAACGACTTTTTTTTTTTCACAGAGGTCGGTTAAATTTGACGGCAGGGGATTTGATTTTCAAAAGTTTCCCCGCAAAAAGTAGTTAAAATTTTATAGATCTTCTACATTGACAAGGGAATATTTTGGGGCTGTCAAAAAAGATTATGATGTGAGTGGTATCTATATTACTATTTCTTAATATAAATGATTAGCTTAAATAGATATACACCATTTTTATGTTATATAATAAGTTATGTATTATAAAGAAATGTATATTTAAATAAAAGCTTATTTTGTAAGTAAATTGTAGTAAATATAAATATCACAATTTTTATTAAAAAAATATATAAATTATATTCAAAGATATAATTATAAATTATAAAATATTTTTTAAGTAAATAGGTTAATTTTAAATTATTATTTTATTATTGCTAGATGATTTTTGGATTTGATTGTACATTTCGTGATCCGAAATGTTGATGCAAAAACTCTTACATAATCAAATCCAAAAGTTATCTATCAATAACCAATATGGATTGTGGAAATGTGATATCTTTATTATTTTATGTTAGATAAGAGTGGTTCTAGATTATATCTTATAATAAAAATCAGAAATTATATAAAATTAGGACTACTCTTTTTGGAAAGTCAATGTATTAAAAATTAGTAGGATGATAAATTTAAAATCTATTAGGGGAGTGTTGTTGAGTCTCTTAGAAGATCAATATATAAAAATTTAGTGGGATGATAAATTTAAAATCTATTAGGGGAGTGTTGTTGACTTTATTATGCTAAAATATCAAATACACATTATATATTTTTTGCATTCCTACATAGCATTACTACCCTATGGTTTAATGAACTGTTATAGGCCTTTGATTATCCTTGCTACACAAGGACATTCTCATCTTCATTATCAATTGAATCTGCATCAACCACAAAAGGATATAGTTGATGTCTAATGATGGATTAACTCTTGTGGCAAATTGGAGGAATTTCAATTCCCCACTTTTCCTCGTGTTTACATAAATTGTCATTGTAGTGATAATAAACAAGATCATTTGTATCGTTGAAGTAGTTTTTAACCCCAAACCATTGACCCACTCTAGGATGAAGGTCCACACCAAAGATGACATAGTCCAAAATAGAATTGAGTCCCCTATGCCACCATGGCCTTATCAAAGGTTCACACATGAACCTAATCACATACTTCCAAAAAACTACTACAAGCATGGAGGAAATATTTGAATTGACATGGTACTTGTGAGTAGTTAAGAGAAACAAACCCCTCAACATCTTCCTAATTGCATGAACCATTATCATCGTACTCACTTTGAATATAATTTTTAAATGTAAATAAGATATTTCCCCTTAGAAATAAATTTTCCTCTTCTTAGCAATCAACTTGATAGTGGTATACATGATCTCCTAGGAGGATAGTTGATAAAAATCGGGAAGAAGTAATGAATGTAATTGTACAAGATCTATATCTTCCCATGATCCTTTGTCTTCTAGTACTTGAGTTGCAAAAGGATAATATTCCATAATTATGCATGCTTGGATATTTTTCCTTGTTGTCATTATGTGATTTTTTTTTCATGATACAATGATCATCAGTGAATATATTGAGTATTTGACTCTTCCAAATATCTAGGTTCTTGCCAACAGTGCACCTTCTGTGATAATCTATGGTGAAGTTGGGGCCAAAGAGTCCATGCCACAGTTAATCTCCCTATAAACATGTCAAAATATGAATTCATCTAATTTATCTATCAATGGTCAAATATGATTTAAGATCTTATTAATCTTCTAATTTATGCTCCCTATTATTTATTGCATTAAGAATGACCATAAAATCACCTTCAAATTACATGATTCTTATCTTGAGATAGACACATACTTGGAGACCTAAAAGAAGCACCTAAGCCTTGGCTTCACTATTTGTTCCATGCCCTAGCCCTTTCAATGCTACTCCAATTAGATAACCATTTGATCTCTCAAAAACATAAGTGTTTCTAGAGATTCCAAGATTGCTCTTCAAAGAACCATCAAAGTTGAGTTTGCACCATCTAATGAGAAGAGTCATCCATCCTTTTTCTTTTCTTGAATTTGAAGGTGGATTATCCCACCTATGAATAGGAGGATTTTAAAAAATTTAAGTATATAAAATAAAATAAAACATCTTTTTATTAAATAATATAAATAAAATAAAATAGATTTCAAATAATTCTAAAGTGAAATAAAATAACTCTTTAATAAATATAATAACTCAAGTTGGATATCTTTTCCAATAGTGGCATGATGTGATGGTTATATTGTTGTGGTGTTGTTCTTGCCATCTAGGTTCAAACCCCACTAGGTTGTTATTGTTGAATGTTTAAACTGGGGATGAGGCCCCCCATTTGTGACCTCATCGGTTCATAGCTCTGAGTCAAAAGCATTTACCACTTTAAAATTTAAAGAAAATAAATTAAAAATTAAAAAACACAAGTTGGATATCTCTCAATATATTTAATTAAGATATCTATACTAGTATTTTATTTTTTTATTAAGGGGTAAATGCTTTTGACCCAGAGCTATGAACTGGTGAGGTCACAAATGGGGGACCTCATCTCCAATTTAAACATTCAACAATTACACCCCCAATGGGGTTTGAACCTTGATGGAATGATTAATACCACAACAACTTAATCATCATACCATGCCACTAAATTGGCAAATATCTATACTAGTATTATTTATATTGATAATAAAATATTTTATGAAATAAAAGACTTATTTAATATATAATCATTTTAACTATATTTCAATGGAGAATAATAGAGGAGCAAGTATAGATTCCTCTTATATATATTTTTTACAATCAATTCAATTAGATTTCCACAATCCATAACTAAAAAAAAAACACACACAATCGGGATTTCAATCTATGGAAGTTAATAGTCATTTTCTGGAAGCTACGAAGACTAGGGTTCCACCTGCTTTGATCCTTGAGGGAAAGGAGTTGTAGGAATCGTTTGGTGGCCTTAGGCACAATGGAGGCTAGAATAGAGAAAATGACAGGCAGGGAAACCTTATAGAAAACAGTGTGCGGAAATCTCATAAAGGGAAAGAAGTGACAAAAATAGGCCCTAACAGAGACGATCAGGTTGCAGATGGAGGAGGATTTTTAGTGCATCCAATTCATAAGAAAGAGCTTCCTGCTAGAAGCGTCTCAAGAGGCGAAAGTGTTGATAAGGGGTCCAAAGCGACTCAGAATGAGGTAAATCATTTGGGACCATCCCAATCACTAAAGCTTCCAAACAAAATCTTGATAGAAAGGAGTGGAAGGGACTCTGGTTTACTTCCGACATCTAGATCAATCACAATGGAGCTAGATGATGAGCTCGAGCAAGAAGTATTTTTTAATGAATTTTTTTTTTTCTGGGTTGGGTCTGATTGGAAGATTCAGGGGATTTTGGCTAAGCTTGACGGACCTCCACTAGTGGATTTCTCACCATTAGAAACTTGTTTTGGAAGGTTATGTCCAAATCTATCCCATGGCTAAGGGTTTTTTCATTGTTGTTTTTGAAAAGGGGCAAGATAGAAATAAGATCCTTTGTGACTATCACTGGGAATGGGAAGAAAAATATCCATTGATGTTAAAGCCATGGCATCTGACTTTTAATCCAGCCACTGAAGTGTTTGAGAAGGTTCCTATCTAGGTGAGACTTCCCAACTTTCCCTTACAATTTTGGTTTGATTCTTGCTTAGAGGCTATAGGAAACTCTTTAGGAAGCTTTTTAATGGTGGATGAAGGGTCTTCAAACTTGTTGCATTCAACCTTTGCCTGGATTCTAGTAGAGATGGACATTTCAATAGCGCCTTCGAAGGAGATACATCTAAAGACTTTGAAAGGATTTTGGGTGCAACCCCTAGATTATGAAGGGATACCCTTTAGGTGCAGGGTTTGCTTTAAAACTGGACATTTGGCTGCTCAATGTGCCAAACATAGAGCAACCAAAAGAACCTCCTGGTGGAAAGGTGTTAGCCCACAACACTATATGATGGAGAAAGAGGATGTGAATCAGTTGAGCTCTTAGGAGAAAAACAAGGAGGAAGGGGGTCAGGATGGAAAGGTGTTGGTGGAGGAAGGAAGAAGGGTGGGTCAGCAATAGAATGGAGATGTCCTGACACAGGAAGGGAATTTTCTTGTGAATAGAGATAATGTTGTCTACAATGGAAGTGAAAAGGAGTTGAATCCCAAAAATTGGGCAACGACACCCGAATGCCGAGGGAAAAAGAACTGGGGAGGTTGCAAGAGAAAGAAATTGGGAAACAAAAAGCTGAGGAATAGAGTCAACAATCAAATGGAAGTTTGGATGGAGTTCTGAAGAATCCTTATGACAAATCATTGGACTAGCAGAAGGCGGCTGCAAGGGTAGAGGATGGGTGGAAAACGATCAAGGGGAAGAAAACAAAGAGAGAGGAAGGAAACCTTTGCAATGGTTCTCAGATCTGAGACGAAGAGAAGACCAATTTGAAATCCAAGCTCATGACCTGTTAATAGGTCCCTAGTAGGGATTGTTGGTTTTTAGGCTTGCTTTATTGGGATGCTTGTAGAACTGGTGTCTATAATGTTTTGTTTCATTGTCTGTAACTCATGAATTTGAGTGTAACTTGGATAGTTGGCAGGGTTAGAGATTTTTATAAAGGGATTTCCATAAAGGAGTTTAGTGGGCTGGAAAGGTTTTTAATTTCACATTGCAGGGAGAATTGCAATGTAATCTATTATCATTATTAATAAAATCACCTCTATTACTGACCAAAAAAAAAAAAAACACACAATCAAATCCAAAAATAACTTATTTATTTTTACAATGTTAGAAAATAATTTCTATCATATTTGATTAATTTTCAATAAAATATTTATTTTATTTTTAATGATTAATAGTTTAAGTCACA
>VDFB02270651.1:691362985-691405074 GCA_007258455.2 Sequoia sempervirens
AGAGGGAGAGAGAAGTGTGATAAAGATAATGAGAGAGAGAGGAGGGAAGGAGGAAGGTGGAGAGATTGAGAGAGAGAGGAGGGAGGGTGAGAGATAGGAAGAGAGGGATAGATTAGATAGAGAGAAGTAGAGAGGGAAGGTGGTTGGGATTAAGAAAGAGAGAGAGAGGAGGGATGGAGAGAGAGGTAGAGAGGGATAGGTTAGATAGAGTGAAGTAGAGAGGGAAGGTGGGTGGGAGGAAGGAAGAGAGAGGGAGTGGGGGAGATAGAGAAAATTAGAGAGGGAAGGAGAGAAGGAGGAAAGGATGGAGGGATGGAGGGAGAGAGAGAGGTTAGATACATAGAAGTATAGAGGGAAGGAGAGAGTGTGAGAGAGGTCTAGAGCATAATGGATAAAAAATGAGTGAGATAGAGAGAGAAAGATGATACAACTTGTTGATTACTGAAATTTGACCTCTTGATTATTGAAATTTGACTAAGTTTGAAATTTTTGAGATCTTCCAAAAACTAGAATTTGCATTATAACTCCTAGAGATCCGAAACCACTCTCAAACATCCTGCCTATATACATGAAATATAACTTAAAGTATAAGAAATTAAACGTCTATATGTAAATGTCAACTTATACTTAATATTTTATTTCATGTATATAGTTCCCCTGAAAGATAACAAGAAGAAAGAGACAAGAAAAAGAGAAGAAAAAAATTCAATGTAGACCAAAATGCGAGCGTGCTTTAACGTGCTCGGATTTTAGAAATGTTTTTTTTTTTTAATTTCAAAAAATGCACATTTTTTGAACTCAAAATGCACACGTTTTTTAAAATTTAAACCATAACGCGAGCACGTTATAACACGCTCGCGTTATGGCTTTGTAATGACCGATCCTAGGCTTGATCATTACCAAGCCATAATGCGAGTGCGTTTTACTATAACGTGATTGCGTTTCACTATTTCAGGATGAAAAAGTAAATTGGCCACAAATTGGCTACCCATCTTCATGCACATGCCCATCTATTTTTTGAAAAATTATATAAACACTTATAAATACATGTTATTTAATCAATTCAAATCTAACTAGCAATAAGACTTTAAGAGATCAATCCCAAGAGAATATTATTTCAAGAGCATCAAAGAGTAGATTTATCAATCATCTACAACAACAATCAAGATCATATCATCATGTCAAAGTTTATGCACATTCATGTCATGTTTGGAGCTAACATTGTGATGTAGCTTTCAAGCATTCAAGCATCAAATTAAACAATCAATCAAACTAATTCATGCAAGATCCAATCCTTAGAGAGATGTGTTAGACTTTAGTCCTCTAAGAGAAACTATTAAGGGTTTGGTGAGTTGTGACAAAGCTTTGTTCATTCATCAATTCCTTTCGTTTGTCATTATGTCATTATCAAGGTTTAATTACCAACACGAGGTTTGACTAACACAAACCACCATTCACCCAAAAACAAACATTTTTGTTATCTCTTTATATGTATAGATTTATAGGTGATGGACTGAGAGTTTATCAAAGGAGAAATTTTGCATAGTTGTCAAAGTTGTTAAGCCACATAAACTCACCTACAAATTTTATTTCCAACTTTCCAACAGTCAAACCTAGAGAAATTAGAAGCTCAGATATGGGATCCGAGGACTGCAAAATCAGATTGTGGACTCCTGCACTAGGACCCATTCGCCCTAGGGTGAAACAATCTTGCTACAGAGCTTAGAACCCACTTTTTATGCCAAGTACACACCATTATGCTCTTCTTAGATCTACTTGCAAACTGTTGTTTCCATTTCTATTATCATAATATTATACATTTCAAGCGTTAGGTCATATAGTTTAGTTTGTTAAGGCACTTTAATTTATCTCCCAAAATAGCAATTTAGTCATTTCTGTCATAAGAAAACAATAGATTTCCCATATAGGGTTGGCTCACCGCAAGGTTGAAAATCAATCCTACCTTTGGGAGATCTCTTTTTCTAATGAAATTAAGAAAAGTGTGAGTGTGTTTGAACATTTGGATCACATACCTTTTGAATCCACACATTCCCCACACACATTCACATCATTTTTCTTCATTTAATAGGTTAATCAAGGAAAATCAATTCTAATTGATTCCAAGACCCTAAAAGATGCAGATCCAAGTCTGATTGGCTCACCTTCATGGTTGAAAGTCAATCTAAACACCTTGTTGATCTCCATCTTAATGAAACGTTAGAAAAATAACATAGCACAACACACCCAAAACCCAACCCCAAAATTTGAATCCTAAGTTTTACACATAAGACTTGGGGTTCTCTTTTTCTATGTTTCATGTGTAAATAAAAATAAAATTATTTTAATTATGTGAGATGGAAAAGAGACTAGGGGGTCCATTAGTTGAAGGGGATTTGGCTACGTTGTGTAATTATTTGGTCAATTAGGATAAGGGTGTACCAAGGAAATATTTAGGTGTACATGAATAATTAGGATATATATATATTTTCTAGAATGGCATTGGTTTTTTATTTGAATTAATGAGCTCCAAATTGAATTGTCTTTTGTAGTTTTTAGAATATTATATTGTCTTCCACAAGATATAACCTTTTTTTTTTTTTTTTATTAGACTGCAGGAATCGGGTAGCACGACCCCCTATAAACTGCAGTGCGCCTGGTAAATTTTTTAACGTGACCGGTGCCCGCTGGCGCGACACGCCCTCCGGTACTACGGGACGGGGGATACTAGAACTCGTGACCAGCAGAGCCGCAACGGAATTACTTAGCCAACCGAGCTAGGGCCCCCACCCAAGATATAACCTTTTTTAATCAACAATATATATATTATATAATTGGAATTTGTTTATATCAACTTTGATTATACTACTCAATTTTTAAAAAATTACATATATAAATTAAACTATCATTAAATGAAATTCTTTTACATCATATTGAATAAAATCTAAAATTTATATATGTATGGTTTTGAAATAATTATAGTGATATATAAAGATAGATTACTGAATATAAAATTAAATAAATTAAAATTCTTGTAATTGATATTTCTATAATCATCCTTGTTGTTCTTGCAAATAACTATTAATATCCATAAATTATGATATATTAAAATTCATTTCTTTTTAATATATTCATCAAAATCTCTTGACCTATTAAATCCATGAACTCTTATAAATTAGTTAAAACACATAAGGATTCTATTTGATAGGTGGTAGAAACATATATAAATAGCTCAATCACTCAAATACCACATAAACTAAATTTAACAACAAAACATAAATATGAAATACTCTCCCATAAAACTATTATATATGTAAAAGCAATTTTTTCTGGATTCAATGTGTGAATTTATTTGCATCAATGTTTCCAATCATACTCTGTGATCCCTGAGTTGGATCATGGAGTGTGATCCGAAATGTTGATGCAAATAAATTCACACAATTGAATAAAAAAAAAATAGCTCTTATTAATATGAACTATGGAAATCTAATATCTCTATTATATATGTTCCTATATGATTATCAAATAATTGTTGGGTTAACTGAAGCCCAAATTAGCATGTTGCCTTCTTATTTCGAAATGCTTTCTCTTTTTTGTAATTACTTCTATTGGCATGTGTGGCCAATTTAGAAGTTGTCTTTTCGAATGGATCTTTCCTTTAATTCGTTGAAGGCTGATTTATATATGCAAGCTGCTGGCTGAATGTAATTAATCAGAACTTGATAATAAATGAGATAATCTCTGAGTGTGGATGTAGCCATCATATTGATGGTGAACCACGATAAATCTGGTGTCCTTATTTGTGATTGATTTTAATCTTTTATTTCTGCAATTTCTTTTTCACTTTTATTTTGCAATTATATTCAACAATTGGTATCAGAGCAGGTTGGAGAAATTTGGTGCAGGAAATTGTGAAGAACTTCTGTAGCCATGGAAGATGCAGACAAGTGGAAAATCGAAAAGTTTGCAGGACAAAATTTTAGCCTTTGGAAAGTGCAGATGGAATCTCTTCTCATCAAGCAAGATTTGTCGAATGCATTGGCTGGCAAAGCCAAAGGGAAAGGATCTCTATCAGATGAAGAATGGGATAAGTTAAGTTGGACAAAAAAGAAAGAGCTACAATCTTCCTGTCGCTCTCCAGCAATGTTTTATTTAATGTCTCTGCAGAGAAGACTACACAAGAGTTGTGGGATAAATTGTCTTCAATGTATGAAATGGCATCTGCTTCCAATAAGGTATTTATTATGAAGAAATTGTATAATTTAAAAATGCGAGGAGGGGTTATGTCCAATCATTTGAATGAATTTAATACATCTGTTACCCAGCTGATTTCTGTAGGCATTAATTTGGATGATGAGATCAAGGCTATTTTACTACTGTGTTTTTTACCAAATAGCTGGAAAGGTGTTGTGATGGCAGTGAGCACTTCGGTGGCTGCCAAAAGCAAGCTGAAATTCGATGATGTTGTAGCCACTTTACTGAGTGAAGATATGTGAAGAAAAAATCAGGAACCCTCGTCTGGTGAGGCATTAACGACTGTAAGTATTGGGAATAGAGGTAGAAGTAAAGAAAGAGGCAAATATAATAATCGAAGGAGATCAAAATCCAGATCACAGTCAAGAGAAAAAACGGGTGCCTGTTGGTTTTGTGGCAAGCCAGGCCACACAAAGAAAAATTGCTAGAGTTATAAGAAGGCAAAGGACAAAGTCAGTAACAATGAAGCAAACGTTGCAGTCGAAAAAGATGATGGAGTTTTAATTTTGGCTGCCGGTGACATGTCTGCAGACTCTTGGGTACTTGATTCTGGAGCTTCTTTCCATGCTACTTCGTGCAGGAAAGCTTTTACAAATTTCAAAGAAGGTGTTTTCGGTAAGGTTTTTCTTGGTGACAATAAGGAGTGTGAAATTGTTGGTAAGGGTGATATAGTTTTAAAATTGAAAAATGGCTGTCAATGGATTTTAAAGGATGTCAGATATGTTCCTTTGTTGAAAAGAAATTTAATTTATGTGAGTCAATTAATTGCTTCTGGCTGTGATGTTAAATTTTCTTTAGAAGATTGGCAAGTAACTAAAGGGGTTTTAGTGATTGCAAGAGGCAAGAAGTTGGGAAATCTTTATATTTTAAAATGCCATGGTGAAGTGGGAGCTGCCATGATAGTTATGGATAGTCATTCAGAAATTTGGCACAAGAGGCTCGGTCACATGAGCAAGAAAGGGATTGAAGTAATGCTTCAACGAGATCAGCTTCCTGGCTTGCAATCGGTGGATTTGCAGTATATTTGATCAACTATGCCCCATCATCTCGTTTGGATTTTGACATTCCTGAGGAGAGATGGCTTGGGAAAAGACTTTCATATCATCATTTGCAGGTGTTTGGTTGTGATGCGTTCGTGCATATTCCAAAAGAACAATGAACGAAACTTGATTTCAAATCAAAAAGGTGCATTTTTCTGGGCTATGGAGAAGATCGGTTTGGTTTTCGGCTATGGGATCCCGTTGCAAGAAAGATTGTGCGTAGTTGGGATGTTGTCTTCAATGAGAAAAAATTCTCAGGTTTGCAGCCTCTGAACAAATCTTCAGATGAATATTTTTTATTGATTTATTTGACAATGGTCGTGTTAAGCAAACTTCTGTGTCTTTCTCCCAGCCATTAGTCATTTCTTCAGTTTTGAGCACCTCTGTTTGTTCGCAGCCATTAAATTCAATAACTCTTCCTTCATCTATTGCATCCCCTGTTTATACAATTGCACAACCTACATTGTTTAATTCAGAGCAGTCTCTTATTCAAAATGCCCCTTTACAAATTGCAACGCAGCCTCTGGTACATGAGGCGCAGTCTTCACAAATCAATACATAGCCTCTATCTTTCCATATACAGCCAATTCACAGTCAAGCGTTGCCTTCTCTATTTGCTACGCAGCCTTGTGAACATTCTTCATTGGCAGGAAATTCGTTGCTCCCTTCCACAGTTCATGCGCAACTTTCAAATACAAATTCGCTACCTTCATTAAGCATTTCACAGCCTTTATCAATTTACAAGCAGCCCCTCATTACTGAAAAGCCTCCACCAAATAGTGCGAATGCTTCTTTTGGACGTGGGCCTTCATCATTTGATTTGCAGCCCTTGCAATTTAATTCGCTGCCTACTTTAGTTAGCTCGTAGGCTTCCATACATCAAATGCGCCCTTCCCACTTCAATTCGCAGTCCTCTCTAACTACTCCTTTGCCTGGTGCGTCATCTTCATTGGCTTCTCGGAATACTTCATCATCTCCTGCGCAGTCCATGTTTGTTACTCTGCCCTCTTACAACAATTCGCAGCCAATACAAACATATCCATCGCTGCCTGTCAACACCCACATGCACCCCCTGTTCTCTCAAGTGGGAGTTGGTCAAACAGAGAGTTCTATAAGTGTGCAGGGGCAGAATGAACAGGGAAACAATATCTTGAAGAAAATTTACAAAATAATGGGGACAATATATAGCCTCAGGGTAATTTGCAATCAAATAGTGTTTCTCAATTGAGGAAATCAACACGGAAGCGGAAGTTACCACAAAAATATGCTGATTTTGAGTTATTTTCTGCTGATAACCATGATTATGAATTGTTGCTTTGTGGTGAGGCAGAGCCGGAGACATTCAAACAAGCTTGCAAAGATGCAAATTCGGTTAAATGGATGGAGGCGATGAATGAAGAATTGGAGTCTTTGCAAACAAACGACACTTGGGATTTGGTTCCTCTTCCACCAAATCAAAAACCTCTGAAAAATAAATGGGTGTATCGTGTGAAAGAGGAAGAGGGAGGTCATCAACGTTACAGAGCTATATTGGTCATCAAAGGTTTTGCTCAGGAAAAAGGCATTGATTTCAATGAAATTTTTTCACCAGTTGTGCGAATGACCACTATTTGAGCAGTGTTAGGGTTGACAGCCATTTGGGATCTTGAACTTGAGCAATTAGATGTCAAAGCTGTTTTTCTTCATTGAGATGTTGAAGAGGAATTATACATGGAGCAGCCTGAAGGTTTTGCAAAACCGGATCAAGAGCATTTATATTGCAGATTGAAGCGGAGTTTGTATGGGCTCAAACAAGCCCCCAGACAGTGGTATTTAAAATTTGACAGCTTCATGACTCAGCAACAATTTATTCGTTGTGATTCAGACCCGTGTGTTTATTACAAGAAGCTTCCAAATGGTGAGTTTGTCATTTTATTACTTTATGTTGATGATATGTTAGTTGTTGGCAATAGTGTGAGGATAGTTCGTGAGTTAAAACAACATTTATCTCAACGATTTGCCATGAAGGATTTAGGGGCAGCAAAGAGGATTCTTGGGATGAATATAATCAGAGATAGGAAAAAGAGAGAACTTAAATTATCTCAAGAAAAATATATTTTAAAAATCTTAGATAGATTCAATATGAAAAATGCCAAATCTGTGAGTACTCCTTTGGCTGATCATTTTAAGTTATCCTCAGCTATGTGTCCTAAAATAGATGAAGAAAAAGAGTATATGAAACGTGTCCCATACTCATCTGCAGTTGGCAGTTTAATGTATGCAATGACTTGTACTCATCCGGATATTGCTCAAGCACTAGCAGTAGTGAGCAGATTTATGAGTAATCCAGGTAAACAACATTGGCAGGCCGTATAGTGGATATTTAGATATTTGAAAGGTACTTCTGATCACGGTTTATGTTTCGGTGGTAAGGACATTCATCTACGAGGTTATGTTGATTCAGATATGGCTGGAGATCTGGATAAAAGGCGTTCTACCACTGGTTATACTTTCACTTTTGTTGGGGCAACGATCAGTTGGGTTTCTAAGTTGCAACAAGTGGTTGCACTTTCTTCTACGGAGGCCGAATATATTGCTCTTTCAGAAGGGGCAAAAGAAATGATTTGGTTGCAGCGATTGATAGGTGATTTGTGGTTTCAACAATCTGTTTTTACTCTTTTTTGTGACAGCAATAGTGCTATTCACTTGTCAAATAATTCAGCTTTTCATAATTAGACGAAGCACATCGAGCTGCGATATCACTTCATTCGCCATTGTATTGAAGAGGGGAAGCTGCAGGTACAGAAAATTGACACTAAATTAAATCCAGCTGACATGTTGACGAAAGTAGTTCCGAGGGAGAAGTTCGAATTCTGTAGAGCTTCTCTCAGACTTGTGTAGCTCTGACTTTATCTCTGCAGCGGTGGGATATCTCTGAGTAGCAATTTGGTCTTCAAGTGGGAGATTGTTGGGTTAACTGAAGCACAAATTAGCATGTTGCCTTCTTATTTCGAAATGCTTTCTCTTTTTTGTAATTACTTCTATTGGCATGTGTGGCCAATTTAGAAGTTGTCTTTTCGAATGGATCTTTCCTTTAATTCGTTGAAGGCTGATTTATATATGCAAGCTGCTGGCTGAATGTAATTAATCAGAACTTGATAATAAATGAGATAATCTCTGAGTGTGGACGTAGCCATCATATTGATGGTGAACCACGATAAATCTGGTGTCCTTATTTGTGATTGATTTTAATCTTTTATTTCTGCAATTTATTTTTCACTTTTATTCTGCAATTATATTCAACAATACACCCTTAGATACTTTTAAAGATCATCTTCTGAAAAACACCATGTTAAATTTGTTTTAAATGTATACTTATTTTGTGGTTATACCTTCAACACTAATCTGCCTTCACTAAGATTATCCAATAACACCTTTAAATACTGTGATAAGTAGAAGGTTCAACGCTATTCTGCCTTCACTAAATTGCACGTTCAGGGGCTATCGAACTGCAAGTCTGGAAACTGCACAACTTTGATGGAACTTTTACATAAAATCATAGTGCCATTACAATGACATCTCAGTCAATAGGGATCACACGCCATCAAAAAATCAGAAATATCGGCAGAAGTTAACCAGTTATTGTCCGTCTTCGAGAGTGAAATTTTACTTACAGTATAGTTAAAAGGTTTATAACGTTCACGAGATCAAAAACAGCGTAGGTAATAGAGGATGTCCTTAGAACGGATTATTAAATAAGGCATAGAGCATTGGATAAGGGAAAGAGAAATTTCAGTACCTTTTGCAATTCTTCTCAACCTCTTGTTTAAAATGTCTTCAGTTTCCTGTAATGGTGACTGTGATGAACTTGAGAGCAATGCAGAGAGAGCTGAAGAAATTGATATTGGGATTGTAGGTGGCGGGCTTGCAGGCCTTGCTCTGGCACTGGCCCTGCAAGAGCGAAATATCCCATGTCATGTGTTCGAAACTCACCCACCATGGATGAGTGCAGACACATCCTCCATTGTTGGCATTGGCCTCAATGGCATTACAGCTCTTGAAGGAATTAAGCTTGGTCTCAGTACAGCTTTAGCCCAGGCTGGGGCTTATTCCACTAAAATCAAACGGGTAACTTTAACAGACACTGAAGTGTCCGACTCCAGCGTACAAGAAATTGTTCCGGGGGAGCTAGTGATCCTCACATGGAAGTCACTTCACAGAGTTTTGGACAGCTTTGTTAGTAGATCTAGGATTTCCTTTTCTCACAAGCTGCTAGCCTATAAGCCTTGCAAGGTTGGTGGGTTTTTTTCTTTAATAAATAAATTCATGTGATGTTTCAAAATGATAATGCAGAAACACCTGTGGAATTTTTTTGTTTTTTTTCCTACCTTTTGGGTTATATGTTGCAATCCATTACTACCTTAGTCATAACATTTCTTGTACATGGTTCTGAAAATATGATGGATTGCTGAGTGTTATCAGGGGAAGTTTGATGATAAAGATTCTCTTACACAATTTTTTTTGATGATAAAGATTCTCTTACACAATTGTTAAAGCAAATCCCTGTTTCAATTATTATGGACTGTGGATGCCTCAGGTCCTTTTTATATTTATTGAGAATGAAAAATAATTCTGCTGGATTTTTTAGCTTGGTAAATTGGTGACACTCAGACCTACTCTTTGGGGATCGCACAATCAAGTATATGATATGATTCTAATTTAAATGCCGGTAGATTGAGCCTTCCATCCTTCGAAATGTCCAAATTCACTCCAAATTTGCACGCAGCCTTGATTACAGGGAGCATTTGCTCAGCCAGGTTTAAATAGAATCATTATCATGGCATTGTCCTACCATTTCCACTAAATCATGGCCTGGTGAATAGAGTTGTGGTGATCATTTTTTAGGGAGTAGATTATCAAGTTTAGGATCATAGCATTCTTCTAAGAAGCCCAGTTGGATTGCTGAATAGAATTCTGATGCTTTCGTTTTCTGTTTGTTTGATAAACTGGTAAACACTAACACCATCCCGACCTCCTAGGGAGTGCACTGTCAAGTTTAGGATGTCATTCTGGAAAAAATCCCCGTCTTCAGTGTCATATATTCTATCAAATTCTCTTGAGCCTCGCACCCAACGTTGTTCACACAAGCATGTGCCAAATGAGATTTATGTCTGAGTTATTTGCATGGCATTGCTTGGCCATAGCAATAAACAAAGTTCTAAAACAACCACCTTGGCAAAACTCGGCAGACCCAATTTTGACTCAGACACGGCATCTCGGTAAAAACTTGGCAAATTACAAACAAGACTTAAATTCATTAACCTGGCTAAATTCACCAGAACTTGCCAAGATTCGCAAAATATGGCAAAACTTGGTGTAGGTGAGAAAATGGGCAAGTTTCTTGGCCTTCTTTCTAATTCACGAGTACTTGCAATTTCTGCAAGTTTTGGGCGAGTTATAAAAATATGGCATTTGAATTTCCATTTTTGACTTCTACTTTTCAAGTATCCAGGTAAAATTAAACGCTCACCGCACCTTTGTGGAGGGCACTATCAAGTTTAGTATGGCATTTTACAAAGAAGCCCACTATCTTCAGGGGTATGTATAACACCCAGATTCACCCTATATGTGCCCCTAGCCTTGTTCTGTGTGGCAAGCATCCAGCGAGATAAAGGCGTGGCACAACATTCCAGAGGGCACTCACTGGGTAAAAATATAACATCTTATAGAGCATATCCTCGGTAGGGCTTAAACGCAAGTGATTATCATGGCATTGCTCTGCCCTCACTATCATACAATGGCCGAATGACAATAATTCTGCTAATTTTTTTGGTTTGTTTGGTATATGTTTGAACACTCACATCCACTCTGCCTTATTACTAGACTACGGCCTACTGAACATAATTCTGTTAATTATATTCTCAATATGCTTTCTGTAAAAAAATTATATGATTATTATCTTAACATTTTTTGAAACACAAAGCAGGGTGGTGTTGAGGCCTATTTTAAGTGCCCCCGAGAAGGTACAGAAGATCATAGGATCAAGGTGGTTCCGTGCAAACTTTTAATTGGGGCAGATGGCATATGGTCTGCTGTTCGCAAACAGATGGTTGGGGATGCTCCCAGATACCTGAAAATGCGAACATGGAGTGCATTAGTCCATGATCCACATCTCAAGTCAGTGAGAATAATTCTTCCACATAATCAGGTTTAGATATAGTCATCAAGATCTATTGGTATACTATGATGTGGTCTCTGCTTTTTTGGTGTAGGCTGTTTGATTGGCTTGAAAAAGGAGAATTCATTATGCAAAAAGAAAAAAGGACTGTTACCACCTTCGCCACATCTAATGCAGGTACATGTGGGTGCCCTGCTAATTCATGATAACTTTAGACTGCCGTAGCGTAGACAAAAGGCTAACCATGTTGCCACTGATGGTACTAATGGCACTTATATGGTGTTCTGAATCTTCTTTCTTAGTTAACACTAACTCTATCTCTGTAACTGATTGATACCATAAAACATATTTCTGGCATTTTTCCCATTCAGCATTGATCATTTTTTGACCAACGGGGCTTTAGTGATTGAATCTGCAAATATCTAACAGAATTAATAACAAGGAATGAACAATCCACAAGTTTCGATTTGAGTGAAATCTCATGCCTGCTTAAGAATACTATACCATTTTCTCTATTCATGATATACGTCTCCAAACAATATTGTTTTAAAACCTTCATATTGCAATAAAACAAAATTAATTTCAAAAGAAGGAAAGTCACTCAATGGGAAAACTGAAATTGGGAATAAGAATCAATATTCATGTGTTCTAAATATGTTGTTTCATAGCTATTATAGTGTCGACTGTGCGGATTCCCAGGCTAGTTGGGCTATATCTGATATGAAAAGGTGTTAAACTTCAAGTTAAAGTAAAATCAACAGGAAGCTTATTGGATTATGTCAATATCACGCAGGAGACTATACCCTCTGGTCACTCCGAAAGATGGACCAAACAGGGGATAAAGCAAACTCGGTCTTAGTAGAACGAACAACCCGTGGAAGGCCTGGCTATAAACAGCGTGCTTTACAACAACTTGATGGGATTGAGTTATGGGATGATCTACGAAATGTTATTGAGGCAACTAGTGAAGAGATGATAACAGAAAGGAAGATAATGGATCGATTGCCAGTCAATAAATGGAGTGATGCAGATGGACATGTCCTATTGATTGGTGATGGTATATCCATTTCCTTAGAATCCTGGGATCTTGTTGCAAGCTAAGTGAAATCCTTTCTTTTTTTCATATTCCGGTGTACTTAAGTCTTAAACACTTAGCAAACTCTGAGTATTCAATTATGTATAGGCTATATGTTTATGTCTATGTGTAAGGCAATAATTAGTTCGAAATGTGCAAGCTTTTGGTTTAAATTGTATATGTTTTTTTTTCAACATTTCAGATTGCACTCAGTAATCTATTATCAAAGAGAAGACTAATTAGTATTGGTTTGTGAATGTAGCTGCACATGCACAATTCGTTGGGCCTGGGCAAGGAGCAATGTCTGCATTTGAAGATGTACATCAACTCTCTCTTCTTCTTGAAGCGGCAAATGGGTCATCATTTTCAGAGGGAATCATTCAAGATGCTGTTAAAAGGTCATTAATATTAGCCAATTCTAACATCTGCTATGAAATCTTCAAACTAAACTTTTTTCAGTGACTACTCAGTACTCACGTAGGATTGTATTTTCTGTGGTCTTGGAAACTGAGCTTCAGTATACCCGTTTATAGAACCCACTACGAAAGATTTCAGAATTTCCCCAGTACAAGAAAATAACCTCAACTTCGAATAACCAACAAAAAAGCACAAACAACGGCAGCCTCCCCCTTTTCTTAATTGCTAAGAAAATGACAATCACTACATATTGCAGCCAAACAAATAGGAAAAATCCTCCAAATAGTTGAAAAAATCACATGAAATGCGAACCAGACAAATTTTACCTAGTTTTAGTTATGCATAGATTTAATTAAAAACATGCTTATAAGCTTCATAATGGTTGAATTTATATATCTGGTCACAGGTTCGAGGAGTTGAGAACTCCGCGCACAAAGAAGATGCAAGAGTATGCATCCTATTCTACCATGATTCCAGACTTCCAACCGAAGTGGTCTCAACATTTAACTGCAGAAGATAGATTGAAAATGAATGAGGAGTACAGGAAATGGATTCAGGCATACCCCAACAAACAGCAAGGTGATCCTGATTCATTATACTTCCAGTAAACAATTACAAGAACTTTGTTCATCATGAATTGTCTAGTAACTAATTGCATCCTGAATTGGATGTTATCTCATTCAGCTACATAGGACATATTTGCAACCTCAATCTTCATTGCAAATTATCTATGGCTCCATATATATTGAACTAATATTTATTCAAACAAAAATTTACATAATAAAACTTTTCTAAATTAGCTGGAAAAGAAAAAAAAGGGGACAAAAATTCTGGCGACCTATTTATTCTTTATGGGAACGTTGCATTTTTTAATGTAATATTTTTACTTCTTTGTGTTAAAGATTTCGTTTCCCCTGTCATCAATTACATTTCAGCTTCTGAGTTATGATTTCATATCCATTAGAATTATTTTCAGTTCATGCAATCAGGATTATTTATTATTTATGTGTTTAACTGTAAGTGTGATAAAGATCTAGTCGAGCCTGAGAGTGTCTGTTTGGCAGAAAATTTATGACAGAAGAAACATTTTTGTTTCTGATTATAGGGGGAGAGGATCTTATAGTTGTGCACCCAAACTTCGCACTTCTAATTATCCTACGTGGAATTTTCAAATCCTTCCCATTTTTTTACAACAGCTTACTTAGCAAGTCCCCTGCTTATAGCTTTCATTTCAAGGCCACATCATCAAATATGATTCCACATCAGCATGTTTTTTGTCAATTTGTAGTTGACCAATACTTGTGCATTCACATCATGGATAGTTGAGTGCTGATGTGGCATCACATGATTGGTTGCATTTTAGATCAAAGGAATACATTTTGTTTAATTATGGGTAGTCATGTCACAACTATTGGTCCAATATTGATAAAAATATTGGGCATTATATAAACAACTACTATCAAAACTATTGAAACACGCTCAACTACTAGGTCCTCTCCCCTAGCACCATGAATGGGTTAATATAAAAAACTCTCTCAAAGAAATGATTAAATTCAGAGTATTAAAAAATCCAAACAAATTAAAATTTAACTCTTTAATAGGTGATGGTTAAACCTTCATTACAACAATTGGAAGTTGAATGAAATACAATAAGATAATTATATTAATATTCACGATTGTAACAACCACCTCCTTTTACAAGGAATTCACTTGGTTTTATTTATCATATAATAATAATTAACATCATTAGTAAAATGGGATATAATTTTTTTCTTTCCAATAATTAAAAATGCAACTGCATAAATGAATATATAAACATTTCGTAACAACTTATCTTGCTTTTTGAATGAAAAGAATAAACAATCTTCTTCCTTTTACATTTCAATATGAATGATTTTAACTAAATAAGATATAACATTAACTTTTAAGGTACAAGGTCAAAGATCTCATATCTGGATACTTTATGTCTTCTAAGACTCAACATGTCATCTGCAAGAGGGAGAGCATCACCCAGGTGTTTTACTTCCAACCACGAACTAGTGGTCCCCCACACACCTTTTTAACTGGAAGTGACTCTGCCTTTCAACGAAGGGTATAATTAAGAACCCTCTTAGTTTTGACATCTGCTTTGGTGTTGTGTCCTACTTCACCAATATCGCCAAACAACTATGGATACCTTCCAACTTGTTATCCTCGAATTCAGTTGTGCTCAATTCATGGGATAACCCCTATAAAACTTGTCTGTTTCGTAGCCTACATTCTCTAAGCATGCAAAACAAAGAAAATCTCACTTTCCCTCATGCATGGTCCAAGTCTCGAAAATTCATTTCAAGCGATTACCTCTTTTTGTCTTTCAAAATTTGCAAAAAAGTTAAATTTGCAAAGGGTTTAGTTTTTAGAGTTAGTCATTTTCTTGCATATGTAGGAGCACTAAAATTTAACACCCCTACATACCTTTGGAAAAAATAAAACATGCAAGAGCATTGAATTTCATCACCCCTGCATGTCTTCTATAGTGTTAAAGCGCAAAAATTTTGTGTCGATGCATCCCAAGTTCATACATTTTTGCATTAGTTGTAGGTTTTAATGCATTTTCAAGTTGTTTTATTTGGTTTATATTTGTTTTATTTTCATTTTAGTTTCACTCTTGACCTCTCAAACCTCCTGCAAGCTCATTGCTCCCTTGTGTGTGCTTGTTTGGATTTCTTGTTGTGTTCGAGTGGATTTCATTGGGGTTTTGTTTGGTTTTTGTGGTTATTTGCGGCTTCTGGGTATGTTATCTTTTCTTTCCTTTCTATTTTTGTTTCATTGTTTTGTGTGCATAACTTGTTTAGGGTTAGATTATGGTCTGTGTTTTATTCTACTTTCTTTTGTGTTATGAGTTAAAATATGTTTCGATTTATAGATTATTGTTTGTTTGCCCTTTGTCTGTGCCTTGTGTCTGTTTAAACCTGTTAGGGTTTCCTATGTTTTGGATGGTTACTATCCACTTTACGGGGTTTAAAATCTGTGTAAATTGCTATGAGCCCATGTTCTTCAAGTTTGATTCACTACCTTGCACTATCAATATCCGTAAAAGGTTGGTCGGGTTTTTAAACCCAACCTTCGTCCTCTACATTGTCAACCATCGATACCTCATTTCACATACATATTGAGCTTTAAGCCCCATGTTACATGTTAACCATTAAACACATGCTTTTGTGGATTTACCATCATTGTTATATTTTGAGTACCATGGGTTTTGAACCCCACGATACACAGACTGCACCACCATTGCAAACAATATGTAAGGTTGAGTTTTTACCTCGATGATGCATATGATGATTATAACCATATGAGGTTCGGGGTAAAAACCCCCATCAACATATTGATTTTCCCAAAAATTACATGCAATCATGCAGAAAATCACCATCGATGCATGTGAACTATGACTTCACATGTAAGTCGGGTTTAAAAACCTGACTTGCATGATCAAGTGCCTATCCATCATCAAGTGTAAAGCCGAAAAAAATTACCACTTGAACACAAATAAGCCTTACCCCATGTAGGGGCAAGAAAATTTCCCGCCCTTGCATTGATATGCTCTACCCCAAATGTAGGGGCAGGGAAAAAATCATCCTTACATTATTGTTGATTTACCCATTTGCAATAGCACAAAAATTTAGTGATACTCCACTCAAAACATAAATCACATGTAAGAGCATGGAATTTTTCTGCTCGTACATCCAAAATCAAACATGGTAAGTGTAGGAGCACAAAAAATTAGCTCTTGTGCACTTTAATTGAAAACTTCATGCTAGAGTGCAAATTTTTCCCGCCTTTGCATTTGTAACGTTTTATCCCATGCAAACGCTCAAAATTTTTCTCTGCCATTGCATCTGACCCTCCAAAGCACATGTAGAAGCTCATTTTTTTCCCACCAGTGTACTAAACCCTGATTTTTCTCTAACACTAGAAAATTTAAACTTCTGGTTGCAGTTTCCATTGTATGTTGTATCAAGATTTTGTGCTTGAATTCTTGAAAGGCTACAAGCATTTTACTCTCCCTACAAATCCTTCACAAATGTCAAACCCGTCTCCAAGCAAAAAAACCATGAACTATAAGTATCAAGGGGTTTTTTGAACAACCTCAGTTTCCTCTAACAATGATGACATTAAGGACATAGAGATGGGACATGTTGACATGTCCGACTTTATGGAGCATACTAAAAAGAAACCATTGGATGAGGGGATGAGATACATTGTAGAAAGCAACATTCAGTTGGTAGCTTCATTTCTAGTAGCAACACACAACCCCAAGTTTGTTCTTGCAGTAGCATCACATTACAATAAGGATGACAGGAGTATGAGAGATCCCGAAAAAAATATAATCATCAGACTAGATGCAGATTTTTTTGACAAGATTTTTTGTGTCCTAGCATTGATGCATATGTTGATCTTACTATTGAGAAAGCACAAGTTCACTATGATAAGGATCCAGATTATTGTAAGAAGGCAATTTTAATACAAGATGGTTAAAGAACCTAAGGCCAAACATCTCAAGATGGCCAAAGAGCTTTCCTCATAGTGACTTTATCAAGGGAATTAATGTTTTGATTACTCTTATTAGTAGGGCTAAAGGATTGCCTAACTCTTCCCATTTTCAAGAATGGATGTACTTGTACATTCATGTTATCAAGAAGAGGAAGCAACATATTTTTTGGGGACAACGGATTGGTGATGTCATTCATGATCAACTTGTAAAGGTGCCTTCTTCACTAAAATTTTATATGACCTCATATTTGGTTTAAGTTGTTGCATCAATGAGGAATTTTCCAAGGTTGGCATTCGAGGGAAATAGGAGACACATTCCAATGTATCAATACTATTCACAGTTGACCTTGAATAAGAGCATTCATCACTTCAAAAGGGTCAATGGTTCTTTATTTGCCCCATATCTCTGTATGTTCAAGAGAGAACTTGAGAACAAGAGAGTCTCAGATGAGGCATGGTCAGTGGTTAATAATTTTGGTTTTCTATACTTGTAGTTCCCTACTTTCACTTACATTATAGTTGGTTGCTTTGTTGGATACCCTCACATGCTCCCGAGGTATCCAACTGATAAAATCGTTTTCATGGATCTTTGTAGACAGATCATCGTTGTCCATAGCAAACAAGTAGAATCACATAAGCCAAGGTTTTAATTTCCTCTCACCATAGGCAGGTATTCCATCCTCACATCTCCTAAAGCCAAAGCCATGGAATCATAAATGTAATGGGTTACAATGAAGACCAATAGAAGGAAGCTCGACTTTGACTACAAATGGATGAAGGATAGAATCAAGAAGTCTTACACTCATGTACATAGAGTGGAAGATATTTGGCATGATTGCATAACTGAAGAGGACATAAGAAAGTTGGATTATTGTCAGTTGAATTTTGAGAAAATTATGAACCTAGATCTGGAAAATATCCAAGATGACATGGAGGATGATAAAGATATCTTGGATCTCACTTATGAGAGAAACAATGTTGCAGAAACTCCTCTCCCTCTAATCTAGTGGTCTAAAAAGGAGGTTATTTCAATCAAGGAGAGATTCCAACCCATTCTTGCTAATAATAATGTTTGGTTAGAGGAGAAGGGTATAAGGTTGAAACATTTCAACACCAGATCCTAAGAGGAAGAGCCTAAAGGACATGTAGATAAGAAAGAAAAACTAAGAACAAAGAATAAGGGAGATGTGCCTAACCCAAACAAAACCCCTAAACCAAAAACTAAATTTAGAGTAGGAAGTAAAAGTTAGGCTACAAAAGGGTCATCCATTGCTACGAAGGAAGTATCAATACATGAGGAAGAACAAGAGGAAGAAGGGGGTCAAGATGAAGAAATATCAAAATCTCCACATGAGAATATTCTAGAAGATGACCCTGTCACTTCTTCCCCTATTGTTGCTACCATGCCTACTACTCCTCCCGCTTTTTCTATTGAACAACGTTTGCCATCGGCCACTGTTGTTTCTACTACCACTATTTCTATTATGCCTTATGTTTCTATTCATTCAATTCATTCATCCCCAACCTTGGGATCCATTTTTATAGTCCTAAGAATGATTGAGGATGTTTTTGGTTCTCCTTCTAGTTTTTTGAGTTTATCTTCTCCTTCTTTTGATGTGACTTCACACTCTGAGTTGGATAAGTTTATAACTGAGATTGTGCAAAATGTGACAAGTGTGGAAAATCCTGAAGAAATTTTAACACTCGACCACTTCTTACTACTACTATTGTGAATGAAACCACTTCTTCTCAGACCATGATTGCAAGTCCAAAAGGAAGTTCTTCTCCTGTTCTCCCTTGGCTATCATCTCAGACACCCAAAGAGAGAAGCAAGCCATCTCTCCAAACGACTTTGACTTTGGGCAGTTGGTACCAGTGAAGACAAAATCTATGAAGAAACCAAAGACTCTTTCACAAGTGTTAGTAAACAAGGTCGGTTACAAGTATGTAGAGGTTGCACAACCTCCTCCTGGTAAAGCTATTGAGGATATTGATATTTTTGATTATTAAATCACAAGGGTGGAGCTTGGAAAGAGAACTCATGAAACTTCCAAGGAAGATGCACAGTCGGTATTGGCTTCTCTTATTGAGAAGTATGATCAAGAAAAGAAGATCAAGGATCAATACAAAGATAGAGTTGAGCAATTGACTTTAGTACTCTAGAAGACTACCCAATCTTTTGAATCTATTGAACCTATGGCTACAAGCATTCAAGATCTTATGATTTAGAAGGTTGAAAAGACTCATTGACGAGGTAGAGTAGTTGGTGAATTTCTTGATAGAATGTTGGAATTGGGAACAAAGCTCTTGAGATCTTTTGTGGAGAGAACTGGCAACATGGAAAGTGTAAGGTTGGAACTAGGTAAAACCATTGACACACTTTCTCAAGATTTGCAAGAGATAGAAAATAGTCTAGAGACTTGGAAGAAAATGAAAGAAATCAAGCTCCTGGTGTGTTAGTGGAAATTGGGATAATTCCCAATAGAGAAATGTTCATTGAGGTTAAGTCAACAATGAAACATAAGATAAGTGTCATCAAGGATCTGATTAAGGATTTACAGGAGGCTTGAGAGGTCAGTGAAGATAATGGTTCACATCTTGTCACCAAAATCAAAGAGCTACCATGCCAATTGTTTGATGACAACTAGAAAATACTTCCCTCTAACTCCGTTATCCAAGAATATACATCAATTATGCATAAGGAATTTGAAGATGAAGCTTTCACAGTAGCTTCAACTGATAAATTGATGGATATTCAACTCACATTCGATAACCTGAAAGTAGTTTTAGAAAAGGTATTAGAAATCTCATGTATCATCATCAAGGACGCAATCACACAAGCTATTTCCATCTTCAAACATACCTCAATTCCTAATGATGAAGAAGTTCAAGTGGCCATGAAAAAATATGAAGATTTCTTGTAGAAAGACGATGAAGAATGATGGAGGTGCCTTTACCATAGTTTATTTTCAAGCTTTTTTCTTTATGTAATTAGTTAATGACATATTACATGTCTTTTATACATATGCAATTACATGTAAACACAAAGAATTCCTAAATCAAATCAGACTCTACTATTGAATAAGTCAAAATTAGTTTAGGTTTTCCTATATTAGCTCTCAACTCTCCTCTATATATATGAGGGAGTTTCTTTGTATTGAGGACCTTTCATCTTTTGAAGTGAAGTGCTACCCATTTGAGAAACACATTGAGACTTTGTGTTTAATGTGCATATCAAATATAAATCAATAAAAGAGGTGAATTTTGCATCCAACCTATGTTTTGGATCTTA
This sequence comes from Sequoia sempervirens, assembly GCA_007258455.2. Taxonomy (NCBI): domain Eukaryota; kingdom Viridiplantae; phylum Streptophyta; class Pinopsida; order Cupressales; family Cupressaceae; genus Sequoia; species Sequoia sempervirens. The sequence goes on from VDFB02270651.1 coordinate 691,383,751, forward strand.
TTGGTTATGTGTAAGATTGTTCTTACATCCAGGTTACTACAATTTTGTGCAATTGATTGATTAAGTGACGTTATATCTCATATTTGAAAGTGAATTGAAATGTGATCTTGATAGTATTTGTGCTACAATATTGTATTTGGAGTTTATGTTAGATAGTGTGTGCACTTTGCTAATTATTCAGAGACTTTGGGCTGCAGGCTATTTGAAATGTTTTGTGGATCTTTTGGTGGCATATGTTGAAGTCTTTGAGCTGCAACATGCTTTAATTTTATAATTAAGAACCACTATTGGAAACAACAAAAGTCTTTGAGATTTTGTGGGTTTTATAGTTACAAAACTCATTGGGATCACTTCGATTTCTCTTATGTTTAATCAAGTAGATAGTGGTCATTACTGTTCATAATAGTTCTTTGAAGAAATGCCATTGTAATTGTTGTAAGAAGGAAAATATCTTTTCTGAAAAAAAAGAGAAAAGGATTACTGTAACACCCAATGGATAAATTTAGTGTATATAATCTAGGTTAGTTACTTGTTGTTTTAGAGAGCAGTAAGAAGGGAGCCTCCCCTTTATGAGAGAGATTAAAATCTCATCATAGTTATGGTTGAAATTACCATTTTTTTAATTAATTAAGTGATTACATAATATTCACCCAACACAACTATGTATGACAACTCTGATTAGTTAAGAAAATATAGGACATGGTGACTAACAAGTGCATGCAAAGACTACTACACTCACTTTGGCCGAAGTTTTTGAACTAAGTTCAACCACTACTTATGAGTGGAGTCATTTGTTCACCTCTACTCAACTTGGAGAACCATATCTGACCTATGGTTGAATTGAACTAATTGTTCGACCAAGAGTTAATCATTTTGAAAATTTTTACTTAACACACATTGACTTCCTAGTCAAAACTCAGTCGAGTTGTTTAGTTTTTACTTGCTTCAAATTCCCAAGTTACTCTACGTAACTTGTAACATCCCGCTACGTAATTGCGAAGGGTAAGAGCCAAAAGAGGACAAGATAATTTTTTTTGAACATGAAGTAATAACATACACACACAAAATAGTTGTCAATTTGATATATTGACAACATTTATGGCCATGTATGGTCGAACGTAAAACCTTAAGGAGATGACTAATTCACCCTCTAGTGAAACATTGCTAGAACTACATTGATTTTAAACACCAATTCAAGTGTTCCTAATACCCATTTCCACTTTTAAACATAAAGCCATAATGATCATCATAGTACAAGTGGGTTTGATACCAACACTAGAAAACCATAAGCCAAATATAAAACAACACATTTCATCTCATTAAATTATTTGATTACATCTTCTCTCTCAAGAGAGTACAATATACATAAAGGGAATATACCTGAGTACAATGGCATAGCCATGAATAAGATACATCAACTGATAAAATAAGTACAAGAGAGAACATCTCCAAATGGTGCTCCAATAACCTATACATTGGTCCCCAATGGTGGTGGAAATGCCTCCAAACCATGTGGACTCATAAGAGAACACCCCACTGTGCTTGAAGGTAGTCACAAGGCCCAAACAAAAGTAACAAGGAAAGGGTAATATATGGCCAACACTCACATCAATCATAGAGAAAACACAAAATACTATGCATAAAGCTAATGTCGCAACATGGAGATGCTCATCCAATAACATGTTGGGTACTGCTCATGTCTACTAAGGTACTAGACTGCAGATTGGATGAAGTTTCATCATGCGTGCTTGAAGGGATGGCGCCACACAAAATCAAGTACACCTCTCATACAGACGAGGAGACTCAATCACGCCCGAATCAACACCCCGTAGACCGATAACTCGACGCCCCACAGACGGATAGCCCTTATCGAGTGCATCCCTAGCCTTTACAACACTCAAGGCCATGCACGAGGACTCATTATCTTATTAGTTTTTTAATCCATTATTTTTATTTAGTTATCACTTGTTTACTATAACTCTGCTACTAGTTCCCCTAGCAGCCACTTGCGGGCCCTAGGTCCGTAGAGAGCCACTCAATAAGACCACTCTGTACCTAGACTTAAACTCATCTCATTTAACCAAACGAGGTATACAAAACCAAATTAAAACAATTCAAGTACAAACCACTATTTAATTATTCAAATCAGCCAAGCAAGAACAAATTCCTTCTTTTAATAATATTAAAACAATCCATATTTCATCATTAAAGTTCATTAAAACTACTCCACTGCTGCAATAATAGATTCATCTTCTTGTTGCTGCCTACAAGCTACCTGTAGCAGTATGACAAGGCACTAAAACATCACACAAGCATATAATGACAACACTTAAAAAATAACAATGTTGATGACAAGGTTTCGACAACATAAACATGCTCAAAATAAAAAGTGCCTAGATCTAAAATTTTGTCACAACCCGGTTCATAATTTGGCGTTTCTAGATAGTTGAATACCACTTTTAAAATTAAGTTTAAGACATGGGTTTTTAAGCTAGTAAGGAAATGCTCTGTTTTACCCCAAATTACATGAAATGAATTTTACCAGGCTGAAAAGAGGAAACCAAAACCAAATTGGAGATTAAAAAAATGCAATTAAACAACTTCCAAACTAATTTCAACACTAGCAATATAGATTGCTCAAGAAATTCAAAAAAAGAAAAAGAGATTATATGGGGCGACAGGTACACTGCAGTGCATATTTTGCCCAAAAATCAAAGTGCCCAGAATTGAATTCTAACTTCGACCCAGTTGAAATATGGGTGTTTCTACATGTAATCCACCTTTAGTTTGTGTTTGTAACAGGTGGCTAAGGTGCAAGATTACAAAACATGTTTTACCAGATAAATTTTGACTAAAAATGAAAGTGTTCAAAATTTGTTTTTGACTCCAACCTAGTTGAGATTTCAGTGTTTCCAAATGAATTTCATATTTATTTTGAAGTTTTTGATAAGAGTTTGAGGGCTGGGTTAAAAAAATGTTTTTTTCCCCCAAATTAACAATTGGAAAATGCAAATTGTGAGAGCCACTTTAAACTAAATCTGCCATCGACCCAGTTTAGATTATGTTGTTTCAAGTTGAATTCCATAGTTGGATTTGAGTTTAAAATAGGAGGTTTGAACAGGTTTAGAAAAGTCTCTATTTTTTCCCAATAAAAAGCAATGACTAGACTGAAAAGAAATCTCAAAACCAATATGCCATGATAACAACCAGAGTAGCCAAGACTCCCAACAAATTTAAACACACACATACATTTCTAACTCAGAAATTCAAGGAATACACAGAAGAATACCTTTAATTCTACCCAAATTTTAAATGAAGAAATGCTCTGTTTGCAAGGCACGGCTAGATTGCAAAATAGAGCAGCAAGACAACAATGCTACGCTGAACACTAGGATCCACTACCCACAAAAATCCCTATAATAAAACTAGATCTTACTACCAAGCTTCCATTCTCAACCATGAGGTTTCTCTCTCTCAAACCAATCAGATGTTTTTTTAGTTTTCTTTCTTCCTCCCTTCAAAATGGTTCAAAACAAAATATATAAATGACAAAACTGCCCATTTTCCTTTTCACTAAACTCCTCAAAAAAACAAATCACATTTAAAATAACACTTTAAATCAATACAATATCAAAACTTATTTCCATTTTTATAAACTCTCAAAATAATATATGAAATAAAACATTTAATTAAATAAACTATTAAAGCTCTCCAAACCAATTAATTAAAATCACTAAACATACAACATTCTCTATTACACATAAAAATAATAATTTAAATCCTTAAATCACAGTAGGACTAATAATGAGCCACATTGAAATCTAAAAGAGGAATCATTAAATCACCATAAAACCGATATTAACCTCATGACGAAAACACCTCAACAAGCAATACTGACAAACTACATAAGACCAGAAGGAAACCCAGACATTACCGCTAGGTAACCGGAGGGTAATCACACATCATAGAAACACTGCACTAACAGGGTACAGTGGGCTAGGCTAGGGAACATTTGGCCTGTGACTATCTCCAGTAACCACCATCGAGGAATGAGAGTACACTCAAGCCTGTGAATCTAGGCAAAATCGATACCCAAAAGTTGCATCACTCCGATCACACATCAAAGTACATGTGCATATACATATATCATATAGCCAAAGCAACATCAATCATTAGAAAGAGGGTCATGATATCGTAAGCCTCTCGAATACAAGTGTTACGACATCATCCCTTTCCTATCCATAATCATACAAAAGTAACAATAACAACATCTAACCATGTAAGCATGAAATCCAACATAAACAATAATCATGTCAATAGCATAACAATCTCAGAATTACACCTCACAGGTGCCAATACAAAATAATGATAGGGCGAATAGAGAAAATACAAAATATACAGTTGTCAGAATCCATCAAAGAAATATTAAAGCAAAATGTGAACACGGGGGTTGTTACATAACTACCTAGGTCTTGGCAACTGTCGCAAGTTAGAAACTCACCAAACTTATGAGAGTGACTACTCTCAAAATTAGACCTTTGGTATTCTTGACAACAAAAGAGGATAATTTGACCTATCTAGTATATTATAAAGACATCATATACAAAATACCGCATTTGGGTGTTTTCCATTAAAGAACATAACTTGTTGTAGGGTTTAACCATTCAAGGCAAATGGTGTGGTTTTTCTTTTCAAGAATCCATTTTAAATGACAAAGTCTTTCAACAAGAAGTCGGTGAAAGAAAGCAAAGAATAACTACATATTACATCAGGTAGGCATCTTTATTCAATAACTAGCACTTAATCATGCTTTAAACTTTTCTATCAATTATTTGGTTCTCATCCATATAAGATTTGGTTTAATAACAAACAAGAAAACGGGGTTCAACTTTTGTTCAACAAGTTCCCTTAAAATGACTTAATTTACAAATTATTTGTGTATCACCCAAAACCTTACCAATCGAAAAAGTGAAACAACACTTATTCAAAATAGAGAAAATACTGTCATGGTTTTAAAGATAAATTTCAGCTTCAAACACAACCACGTCATGCATGAGAAAGAGTTCAATAACAAGATTTCTCTTATTGTTTTAAAGAAGATTAACCATTTCCACTGAACCCTCGAAGTTCTATTTTTGCTAAAAGATAATAAGAATATAAAGACTATGCTTGCCTACTCAAAAGGTTGTGATGGTCTGGTCAAGCTTCCACTTATCCCACTAGCTCATAGCTCAATAATATCTACTCGACTTCAGAGCTCAACCTTATTGTGTAGCTCAAAACTAATTTCCAAGATAACAGGAATTGATGGAACACTTTGCAATAACTTGTTGTTCTAGATTGCAACATCACAATAGTATTGATGATTAAAAAATCTTCTTTTGCACTAAATATCACAGGTATAAAACCACAGCTCTCTCTTTCCTTATTTATTGATCAAAAATGAAAAGTAAAACTAATAATAATAATACCCTTTCATCGAAGTTGACAAGCTTTTATATCACCCGCCCATTATCTCTTATCCTAACTTGGTGAAAAGGCACACCAAACTGGAGTTTGCAGATCACACTTGTAACTAAATTTCATTTTAGTTATAGTACAAAGATCACACTAAAATGGTTTACCCGGTTCTCACATCCCATGACCACTCTAAGGCAAGAAACAGTTACAAAGATTGGTTGAAGATAGATATCAAGATATCTTATCTCCCCAAGATAAGACCATGACCAACTCTATGTTTTAAACAACTTCAAACAATTATAAAATGTGATTGCCAAATCTAATTTCACATGGTGAATGCCACGGTTGTGTAATAAAAAGGATTTTAAATTGCAAACAATATTTACCTTCCACCTACGTGGCATACATAACACAGCCTATCAAGGCTCAAGGCTGGCGAAAATGCTAAGATGAATTCAATTTTCAAGAAGTTTGTGTGCTCCTCTATTCTTAGAGTCGAGCCTTTACTTGCATTGCGACTTGAACAACCGATTAAATGAAACATTAAAGAACACAATTTTAATACATTCAAAGTTTAAACATTAATATTGCTACCAAGCAGTGTCCCAAAATACAAGGTTGGTGATCGATATATCATGCCACCATTTGTTGGCATTATTGCCAATTAACCAAGAGTGATAAATAATCAATATTGACTATCGTTCATCATGCTAATAGTAGCATGAGCATATTTAAATATTACAAACATTAAATAACATAGTATAATATATATCACGTAGATATGTATATATGCATTATTATATATATATATATATATATATATATATACACATGTGGGTATATATACATATGTCAATGTATACTCATCGTATATGTATGTACATATATATCCCTATGGGCATACATGGCTCTAGGAAAATTCACCATCAACAATTCACCGTGGGAAAATTCACCATCATGACAAATTCACCACCAAGTAAAATTCACCACTAGCAATTCACTGCGGCGGAAAATTAACCGCATTAATAGTTTTTAATATATATTTCGAAAACTTTGATTTTTTTTGCAAAAGAATAATTTGATTTATGATAATAAATATATTAATGTGGTTAATTTTCCACCGCGGTGAATTGCTGGTGGTGAATTTGTCATGACGGTGAATTTTTCCATGATGAATTGTTGGCGGTGAATTTTCCATTGATGAATTGCTAGCATTGCATTTGCCATAGCCGAGCATACACATATGTATATATACGTTCCTTTTATAACACACACACGCACACACACATATATATATACATACGTATCTTTATGGGCATCCATATATATATGGATGTCAATTACCCCAATTGATTTGTAACCCAAAATAAACGAAGGCCAAGGCTAAACAACGACTAAGTTAACTTACCTTCAAGACAATACTAACAAACCTAGACACACATTAGTTAAACAAAGTCAAACACTTGACCAATGCTAAACTTGAACATGACATTGTTAGAGAACTCTTAACTTTACCCTTCTCTTGGGTGATACTCTCCCTCTCCCTATGAAGGGTGTGAGAAAAAAACCTTGCAATTCCACTCAAGAAACAACAGAGTAGTTACTTGTAAACAATTGCATGATATTCAGATCATTTCATATTCATCAGTAATTCATCTAAATGCAAAAAACATCACATTTCATTACATCATAATCATATCATTACATATTCATTAGTAATTCATTTAAATACAGAAACATCACATTGCATAAATTCATCATAGCATTTAACTTTTCCAGATTTCATAGTCTCATATTTCATCATTGCATTTACCATAAAGTAAAAGTAATTTTGGAAATCAAAGGTGGGGTGTAACATATCTCTCCCCTTAAGAATCATTGTCCCTGATGATGTAAAGTATCATAATATATAACAAAACAAATGAAAAAGTCTTAATTTTTGTTTTCAAACTCATGCAAGAGATGGGGAAAATTTTGTTTGATATCATGGTAATCCTCCCATGTGGCACTGTCCTTGGCATATTGGTCCCATTGGACCTTGAATTGCATCACCTCTCTATTGTGTAGGTGGAGCATACACGTTTTGATCACTTTGAGAAGCTCGATCATGACCACCCCTAGATCTAGAACTTGAAGTGCATTCCAATCATTATATGATTATTACTAGGAATATATCTTTTAAGGTATGAAACATAAAATACATTATGCATTCTAGCAAGAGCTAGTGGTAGAGAAATCTTGAAGGCAACTAGATTAATTTCCTCTAGAACCTAAAAGGGACCCACATAACGAGGAGCTAACTTGGAAGAATTTCCAAATTTGATTGCACTCTTCTGAGGCTTGACTCTCAACAAAACTTTTTCTCCTACTAAGAAATTTCTAGGTATGTGCTTAGTATCAACATAACTTTTTTTTTTATCATTGGCTTCTTCTAGCCTTTTCTTGATCAACCTTATTTGTTTTTTCCATTTCTAATAGTATTTTTGGACCAAGGCTAATTCTATCTTCTAGCTTATCCCAACTTATATGAGTTTGGCACTTTCTTCCATACAATGCTTTAAATGGAGTCATTTCAATTACGAAATGATATAAATTATTATATGCAAACTCTATAAGCAGAAGATAATCCTCTCACTTGTATTGTCAATCCATGCAATATACTCTTGATAGGTCCTCTAATACTTGGTTTACTCTCTTCATTTGACCATCTATCTCTGGATGATACACTAAACTTATGTTCAACTAAGATACAAGTGAGGTGAATAAGGTTTTCCAAAACCTTGAAGTCATCCTAGCATCCCTATCTAATATAATCTTCTTAGGAACACCATGCGATCTGAACAATTCTTGTACAAACGTGTGAGCTATGGTTGGTGTTCCATCTATCAAATTCTTGGGTATGAAATCAGCTACCTTGGTGATTCTATCCACCACTACCAAAATTGCATTATGCCTATTTCTAGACATAGGAAGACTCTGCACAAAATTCATGCTAATGATTTGTCATTTCCACTCTAGAATCTCATGAGGGTATAAAAGTCCTGCCAAGTGATGATGCTTTTCTTTCACCCTCTGGAATTCTATACACTCTACTACATACATTGCAACATCCCTCTTGATTCCCTTCCAGAAATATAGTGGCCTAACATCAAGCAAAGTTTTTGTCACTCTTGGATGTCTTGAGTAGGATGCGGGTTGAATCTCTTTCCATACCATGTTCCTTAAACCTCTTGAGTTTGGAATGTATATTCTTCCCTTGAACCTCAATATCCCATTTGACTCAAAATGAAATCCATGATACCTTGTGAAATATTGGGTAATGGGGATCCTAGGTCCTCAATGCAAAGAACCTAAGATCCAAAGGGCCTTTTCCTAAATTTCATTAGAATACCAACCACAAAGCCAAGAGATTGATTTTCAACTAAAATGGTGATTCAATCAAACCTAGGTTGGTGATTCTTTAGGGGCACATTGATGTATAGTATCATTTTGTTGGAAATTGAATCACATCTTCCTGTTTAATTTGTTTTGGTTGTAATGTAACAAAAGAAGGCTTAGTTTCTCTAAAAATAACACTTCTACTATGTATTACCTTTTGTGCAATAGGATCCAAAATCTTGTATCCTTTCACACTGTAACTATATCCAATGAATATACATTTCACAACCTTTTTCGCCAACTTTGTTCGCTTCTCCTTTAGCACATGTGCATATGCTTCACAACAAAAAACTATAAGATGTCTTAATGAAGGCTTGCAACCTAACCATACCTCTATAGGAATCTTATCAACAAAAGATGATGTAGGAGACCTGTTACTCAGATAATAAGCAATGGCAACAACTTCAGCCCAAAACCTTTGTTCTAGACCATCACCACTTAACATACTCCTAGCCTTCTCCATCAATGTCCTATTGATTCTTTCTGCAACTCTATTTTGATGTGGAGAATATGGAGTTGTCTTTTGTCTATGAATAACACAATCTTTACAGAATCTATCAAAATCATTAGAGGAAAATTCACCACTATTATTATTCCTCAAACAATTTATTTTCTTTCTAGACTGCAACTCAACCATTGCTTTAAATTCTTTAAATCGATTGAAAACTTCAAATTTACTCTTAAGAAATTATACCCATGTCCTTCTACTATATTCACCAATAAATGAAACATAATATGTGAATTTACCAATTGAAGGAGCATCTACAGGACCAAACACATCAGAATGAATAAGATCCAATACACCACAAGATTTATGAGAGCTTGAGTAAAACTAAACATGGTTTTGTTTTCCATAAATGCAATGCTCACAAAAATCAAATTCAAGATTACAATAAAAAATTCAATGAGGTTTTTATTTTTCAAGGTCCTTAGACCCTCTTCTCCAATGTGGCCAAGTCTCTAGTGCCATAACATAGTTTTCTCTATAGCTAACTTTGTTTCAAAAGAAAGAGCATCCTTGGGTACCTAAAATCCATGACCATCTGGTGAAGGTGAAACCCTCACTTCTTCCACATACTTGCTTTTCACAAAAGTACTATTGCACCCAATAATGCATATATTGTTGGATGTTGTGGATGTGTTGTTGATATGTGGTTGTCATTGATGTCAACACTATTAGCATTGATTGTATCAATTGTTGTATATGTCGAGGATATTGAGAAAATTGTAAGAGAAGGTGTTTTAGGTTCCCAGAGGAATTGTGGAGGTCATGAAGGTGTCTTGTTATCTATGTTGAAGACTAGCTGGTGTGGATTAAAGGGTTTATTGCTAAGTGTATCTAGATCATCTATCGGAAGTTTCAGAGGTCCACATATAGATTTGATTGTGTTGTGGTCTGACAGTGTTTCTATGGTCTCTTTCAGTGTTCCTGAGTGAAAACCTGTGTGATTCTGATAATTCTAGTTGTTGTAGATAGTTCTCTGTTGTTTCTTGGTGTTCTTGGATGTCTCTAGATCATTATCTATCTTTGTGGTACATCCACATTAGTTGGTGTGATTGTGGTCAAAGATCTTTTTCTTGCGCATGTTCAGTTTTTCATGTTCCTCGCCGACATGTTGGTGGTAGCATGTTGTGGATCTTCGAGGTGAAATTAATTAGTCTTTTTGTGTTGGAGATGTTAATTCGGGTCTCCACTATGTTGTGGCTAACCTTAGTGGATTCGCATTAAAAAATTATTTGTAAATTTGGGCAGAAATTGCAAATATGTTCTATTTTCCTAGCCAACTAATTTGTGATGAAATCTCATGTAGTGGATATATAAGTGTGATTGTTTCATCGATACTTCGTGTGTTTTGGTGTGTCCTATGTGTGTATGTGTGAATATCATTCGATAATAGAGTAGAGAGTGAAGAATATTGAGTGAAGTGTGAAGAAGGTTTTCTGAGCTTAATTGGAACTATAATCAGGCTTGTGCAGAAGCTATTCTCTCAGTTCATACCCTCTAGATTTTAATCCTATTTTGTATTGTTGGGCAGTGAGCCCCTTTTTTATTTGAGCAATGAGCTCTAGGCAGTGTGTCTGAATGCATGTGCATTCCCCTTATTATTTTCATTATACTTTTAATAGGGTATAATCTTGTGGACTAACATCCACCGTGGTTTTTCCCCTAACAGGGTTTCCACATAAAAAATCTTGTTGTTCTCTATCTCTCTGATGTGTTAATTGCTTGTGGTTAATTTCTTATTCATCAGATTTGTGATTAAGTTAGTAAAGTTAGAAAAGTTTAAGTTTTTGTGACAACTAATTCAACCCCCCTCTCAGTTTTTTGTTCTTGTTTTTCCAACAATTGGTATCAAAGCAGGTTCCTCTAAAGAAGTCTAAAAGCTTGAGGTGATTTGAGATGGCAACATTCAAGAAGGACAGTCTGAGATTTGATGGCACTAACTTCTCACTGTGGAAAGTCGGGATGCAATGTAATATGAGGTGTATTGGTGAAGCCTTTTGGAAGATTACAAGAGATCCATATGTTATTCCTCAGAATGGTCCCTCCACTACTGATGAGATCAAAGATGCTAAAAATAATATTAGGGCTATTGAAGCTTTGGTGAGTGCTCTAACAGATTTGGAGATGGCTAATGTGATAAGACTGCAAACAGCTCATGAGATTTGGATGAAGCTGGAAACTTTGTATGAAGGAGATGCACAGGTGAAGATGGCTAAGCTACAAATTTTGAAAGGCAAGTATGAGAATTTGAATATGGGTGAAGATGAAAATATCACTTCTTTTATGCATAAAGTAAATGAAATAGTGATGGGTATTAAATGTGTTGGTGGTTTTGTGGATGAGGATGAAATTGTGACTAAGGTACTCAGATCCTTGCCTCCCTCCTAAAAAATGAAGGTTCATGCTATTGAAGAGTTCAGATCAGTAAGCAAGATGACAAGAGACACGTTGATTGGTAAGATTGTTGCCTTTGAAATAAGTGAATTTGGTGAATCTACACCAAAGACTGAATCTGCATTCAAGGCTACTGTATCTGGAAGTAATAGGAAAAGATATAGTCTGGGAGAGTGTTCCAGAAAGATATCCAAGTATGATGAAGAATTGAAATAGCTTGAAGATAAATAAAGAGAGGTAGAAGAATTGGAAGCACTGATTGAAAAAAAAGAAGGTAGAGGAAAAGGTAAGTATGAAGATGTATTGCATATTAAATGTTCTTCTTGTAGTAAAATAGATCATTTTGCATTAAGGTGTCCTAAAAGATTTCCTAGATATAAGCCTAAAAAGTCTAGATTCCAAAAGAAGTGTTACTTTGCTGAAGAAGCAGTGACTGATGATGAGTTTGATAAAGATAATGGAAATGAAGATGAATGGGTTTTCATTGCTACCATTGAAGATAATCATGTGGCTATTGAATCCACTTAAGATGAAAAAGCTCTTGCAGCCTGAGTTGAAGAAAAAGATGAGTGCGTCATTGATAGTGGATGCTCACATCATATGACCAGTGATAAAAGAAAATTTGTAAGTCTAGAGAAGTATGATGGTGGGGTTGTAAGATTTGGAGATAACAATGTTGGTGTGATTCGTGGCAGAGGATCTATATGCCTTGGTGGTAAGGATAACACTGATGATGTTCTTTATGTTGGAGGCTTGGAGCACAACTTGTTGAGTGTTGGACAAATGGTGGACAAGGGCTATGATCTTCAGTTCAAAAATGGAAGATGCAAGATACGTGGAAGTTTTGGGAATATGATTGCTATAGGTAAACAGACAAAAGGTAATATTTTTCACCTGAATACTACTAGTGGTAGTTGTTTAATTGCTCAAGTAGATGAAAGCTGGTTGTGGCATAGGAGATTGTGTCATGTAAATTTTGACAAAATTATCAAGATAAGTTCCATTCAAGCAGTAAGAGATTTGCCTAGGTTAGTGAAGCCTACTACCAAAATCTGCAAGGAATGTTAGATGGGTAAAAAAACTAGAGTCTCTTTATGGAGCAAACAGTTTCATTCAAGCAATTTGTTGGAGTTGCTACATACTGACCTTTCTGGTTCCTCCAAAGTCAGAAATATTCATGGAGATAGGTACTTTATGTTGATTATTGATGATTACTCTAGAATGATATGGGTTTCTTTCTTAAGAGAAAAATGTGAAGCATTCGAAAAGTTCAAAAATTTCAAGGCTATGTCAGAGAATGAGAAAGGTATGAAAATCAAGTGCCTAAGATCTGACTGAGGTGGTGAGTTCACTTCTAAGGAGTTCAACTCTTATTGTGAAGAGCATGGAATTAAAAGAAAGTTATCTACTCCTCGAACCCCTCAATAGAATGGAGTTGCAGAAAGAAAGAACAGAACAATTTTGGATGCTACTAGAACAATGATGATGGAAGGAAATGTGTCTCAGATGTATTGGAGTGAAGCAGTAAGAACTTTTGTGTATACCGTGAACTGGGTAAATGTTAATGGTAATTCTGGTAAGACCCCTTTTGAGTTATGGTTTGGTTACAAGCCTACAATTAAATATTTCTAGATCTTTGGAAGCAAGTGTTATATCAAGAGAGATGATGATATAGGAAACTTTGATGCAAGAAGCGATGAAGGGATCTTCCTAGGTTACTCCACTAAAAGCAAGGCCTACCAACGCTATAACAAAAGACTGAGAAAGATGGCTGAAAGTGCAAATGTCAGAGTTGATGAGGACTCTATCAAATCATCCAGATATTGTGGTTATAATTTAGATGAAGACAATACAAGCCAAGGGAAGAATTCTCAGACACATAATCTACTTCAAATTATTCCATATGTTCTGGTAAAGCAACCTCAATTTATTTTGATAAATCAGGTCAAGCAGGAAGCACAGACAAGTGCAAGTGTAGAAGAAAGATCAAAAGAACCAGAAGTTCAATAAAGTCCCAAAACTCCAAGGTATGTAAAACTAAATCATTCTGAAAGTCAAATCATAGGAGATAAGAATACAAGAGTGCAAACTAGAAGAAAGATTGCAGAAGAATATTCTTTGATTTCCAAGATTGAACCTAAAAATGTCACTAAAGCCTGTCAAGATGAATACTGGTTGGAAGCTATGAAGGAAGAGCTGACAAAAATTGAAAAGAATGACACATGGACACTGGTTCCCAAGCCTAAAGGCAAAAATGTGATTGGTACTAAATGGGTGTTTAGAAATAAGCTGAATGAACAAGGTGAAGTGGTCCGGAATAAAGCAAGACTGGTATGTAAAGAGTATTCTCAAGTGGAAGGTGTTGATTTTGAAGAAACCTTTGCCCCTATTGCTAGAATTGAAGCTGTGAGATTATTTCTTGCTTATGTTGCATATAAGAACTATAAAGTCTATCAAATGGATATGAAGTTAGCATTTTTGAATGGAGAACTAGAAGAAGTATACATTGAACAACCAGATGGATTTCAGCTAACTGACAAAGAAGCTATGGTTTGTAGATTGAAGAAAGCTTTGTATGGACTTAAGCAGCCCCTAGAGCCTGGTATGCTAGATTGGAAAAATATTTACTAAAGCTTGGATTCACTAAAGGTATTGTTGATAGCAACTTATACTTCAAATTAGATCATGATAAGGAGTTAATTATAGAAGTTTTTGTTGATGACATCATTTTTGGAGGAGATGACAATCTATGTATGAAGTTTGCTGATGAGATGAAGGATGAATTTGAGATGAGTATGATTGGAGAGATGAAGTTCATTTTAGGATTGCAAGTTACTCAAATAAACAAGGGAATTTTCATATCTCAATCCAAATATGTAAGAGAACTACTGAAGAAATTAGGGATGGAAGAATCTAAACCTATTGGTACTCCCATGGTGACCGGATGCAATTTAACACAAAATGATGATTCTCCCAAGGCAAATCAAACTAGATACAGGTCAATGATCGGTGGATTACTTTATTTAACCCGGACTAGACCAAATATTATGAATGTTGAATGTATGGTTGCTAGATTTTAGGCTGATCCAAAAGAATCACATGTAACTGATGTCAAGAGAATCTTCAGATACCTGAAAGGAATTGACTTTGTACTTTGGTATCCAAAGGATGGTGATCTTACTTTGTGTGCATATACTGATGCGGATTGGGCTAGAGATGTAGATGATAGAAAAAGTACTAGTGGTGGTTCTTTCTTCCTAGGGAAGAAGTTGGTATCCTGGTTGAGTAAAAAGAAGAATTCCATTTCTCTATCTACTGCTAAAGCAAAATACATTGTTGCTGCAAATAATTGTACTCAAGTGATATGGATGAAACAGATGTTGAAAGATATCAGAGTGATAGATGAAGGGCCTATTGCCATATACTGTGACAATTCAAGTGCAATAAATATTTCAAAGAATTTGGTGTTGCACTCTAAGACTAAACACATATCAATCAAGTTTCATTTCTTGAGAGAGAAAGTGAATGAGAAAGAAGTCAGATTGGAATATGTACCTACCAAAGAACAAATTGTAGATATTTTTACTAAGCCATTGTCGAAGGATACTTTTGAGTATCTCAAAGATAGGCTAGGGGTGATTACCCCTCTGGATAAGAACTAAAAGAGGCATTTACTTGCATCAATCTATGAGCTTCATTGCTATATCCTTGTCTGAATTGATGTTCCCATGGCTGCTACTAAGAGGGATTATTCAGATGTGCAAATATGTGGTTCAGAGCATGTATATGGGAAGGTCATGGTTACCTTTTCCATTGATTTCAAAGGGGGAGAAGAGTAATGTGAAAAATATCTTAGGGGGAGAAGTGCAATGTGAAAAATCTTTCTAAGGAGAAGAGTTGTTGAGAAGAAGTCAGTGTGTTGGGTTGATGGTATTTTTCATATCATGTGTTGCCATCAATGCCAAAGGGGGAGATTGTTGGATGTTGTGGATGTATTGCCGATATGTAGTTGTCATTGATGCCAACACTATTAGCATTGATTGTATCAGTTGCTATATATGTCGGGGATATTGAGAAAATTGTAAGAGAAAGTGTTCTAGGTTCCCAGAGGAACTATGCAAGTCATGAAGGCGTCTTGTTCTCTATGTTGAAGATTAGCTTGTGTGGATTAAAGGGTTTATTGTTGAGTGTATCTAGATCATCTACCAAAAGTTTCAGAGGTCCGCATATAGATTTGATTGTGTTGTGGTCTGACAGTATTTTTGTGGTCTTTGTCCGTGTTCTTGAGTGAAGACTGTGGGATTCTGATAATTCTAGTTGTTGCAGATGCTTCTCTATTGTTTCTTGGTGTTCTTGGATGTCTCTAGATCATTCTCTATCTTTGTGGTATGCCCACATTAATTGGTGTGCTCGTGGTCGAAGATCTTTTTTCTTGCGCATGTTCAGTTTTTCATGTTCTTGGCTGAAATTTTGGTGGTAGTGTGTTGTGGATCTTCGAGGTGAAATTAATTAAAGTCTTTTTTTGTTGGAGATGTTAATTTGTGTCTCCACTATGTTGTGGCCGACCTTGGTGGATTCACATTAAAAATTTATTTGTAAATTTGGGCTGACATTGCAAATATGTTCTATTTTCCTGGCCAACTAAGTTGTGATGAAATCTCATGTAGCGGATATATAAGTGTGATTGTTTCATCGGTACTTCGTGTGTTTTGGTGTGCTCCTATGTGCATATGTGTGAATATCATTCGATAGCAGAGCAGAGAGTGAAGAAGATTGAGCGAAGTGTGAAGAAGGTTTTCTGAGCTTAATTGGAACTATAATCAGGCTTGTACAAAAGCTATTCTCTCAATTTGGGTAGTGATCCCCTTTTGTATTTGAGCAGTGAGCTCTAGGAAGTGTGCTTGAATGCATGTGCATTCCCCTTATTATTTTCACTATACTTTTAACAGGGTATAATCTTGTGGACTAAGATCCATCGTGATTTTTCCCCTAACAGGGTTTCCACCTAAAAATATTGGTGTTCTCTGTCTCTCTGATGTGTTAATTGCTTATTCATCAAATTTATGATTAAGTTAAGTTAGAAAAGTTTAAGTTTTTGTGACAACTGATTCACGCCCCCCTCTCAGTTGTCTTTCCTTGTTTTGCCAACATATATCAAGCTTATACAATGTGTCATATTTGACATGTCACACCCCATCTTGTCGTTACTAAGTTACTTTTACCTTCTTGAGTGAAAGTGTTGATAAATGCTAAATGTGATTTTGATATGTTTGTTAAATGAATGAAATACTAAAATAGGTATTAAAGATATTATTGCTTTGAAAGAGTAATTATGTTATATTGATGAAGTACAATGAAAGAATATTTTTTGAACTAGTGGATTGCTATGAATTGCAAAATGAATGATCTAAGGCTTTGTTGATGCAAATGTTTTATGATGCAAATGGATTTACTTTGAACGTCTAATTACCTTGGTGTTGTACTAAGTTGGTTGCAGGGACAGGTTCAATCCTTCGAAAGGGAGGGTAAGTATCACTTAGGAGAAGTGATTGGTTAAGTAATCCTAAATGAAACCTTACTAATATTATACACACTCACTCTTAGTTGGTTAACTCAAGTCAGTAGCTTGGGAATCAGGTAAGTGCTTTTGGTTACAATCTTGACATATTGAAATTTTTGAATAGTCATCCTTGATTGAGTTAGGATGTATTTGTGGATTGAATTATGACTTGGGTTATATTCTTTGGTTTCTTGATTGATTGTGAATTATCTGAGTCTCTTTGATGAGTTTGAGTTCTCCTTTATGTAATAGTCAATGATTATATATGTATAGAATGAATATATGTGTGTGTGTGTGTGGAAACAATACTCATGCATAGAAAATGTAAACGTGCATGTCTACATGAAAGAAATAATATCTTTACATACCATGCACGAATACATCATATGCATTGAGATGTCAGATGGACACATATCACTTGCACATATATGTGTATATGCATTAGCATATATATAATTTTCGATTGGTGGGATAGTGAATATATATATGTTTAAATAACAAAGTAATGATATATGTTTAATCTATATACTAATATGTGTGTGAGACCTGTATATAACAGAAATGTACATTGCATATATAAGTATATAGGTATAAACATATATATCAATATTATTCAATTATATGTAAATTATATATATATATGTGTATATGTGTAATACATACACAAGCGTATTGTTGACATAAATGATATTATTGAAGGATAACAATGTATATATATACATACATGGTACATTGTATGTCTATATGTATATATATTATACATAGAATACAATACAAGTATTCATAGCACATGAGAGAAAAAAAACAAAAAGTATAGTGAGCTAATACATAATGATTATATGGTTGCTTGTATAACGTTACACAAGACTACATGATAGAATGCAAAATGCATGGCACACAACATAGATAATGGGAATGTAGCGATACATGTCATGACACAAAGTTAAGTATCAAACTGGATATACATGTCACCATTGGTAATGTGATGGAAACACATAGGCTAGTATGTGATGCACATAATTTATGCTTAACAAATAAAGATCTTGGAAACATAGTGAAGACCACGTTCTCACATAGGTATCTATAAGAAAATATTAAGGCAACATATATAAATGCATATCTTTAAGTGTTGGCAATGCTTAGCATATACTAAATGAGCAAACCTTAATGAGTTTAAGTGTCACACACTATGTGGAAAAGGTAAGTTGTTCCAACGTGCTAGATATGAGAACATAGCAGCACTATATTTAAGGATATAAACCACAAAAATAGATGTTCTTGGTCAAAGATATTCTAAAGTGCTATTTTAAGGGAGTTGATTCATATTTTACATGTCGATTGGAAAATCTATGACTAAATCAAGTGTTACATTTGTTTCCAATTGAATATTGATTGTTTCCTTTGATAACCCACAGGAAAAAGAATAGGGAAGATGCTAGAAATTGGCACCATATTATGAATACTTTGTTTCTTGTAGAAGTCTTTATTACTTGCAATTCGATTCTCATCTGAAGAACATGTTGATATTTGATTTAGTCAAGCATTGTTGTCATACAAAGGAGGTTGATTTGTTGCTTACCAGGATGAGTATTAACTTATAATACTACCACCTTTTTCTGTATTAGATGAGTAGACTTGCATGCTTGAGTGGTGTCGAATGGCTTACCACTTCCTTAGGCATCAATGTCTCATTATTTTGGTATAAATAGATGAGCCAACTCTCTCATTTGGACACACAATTCAAGGTTATAATTTGATGTTTTTTATTTTGTAGTTGTATTTTCCAGAGATAGAGTTATTTTGTGAGCATAGAGAAGGAGGTTATTGTGAGGTTTTGCATTGAGTGGTTATAGTAGCTTGAATTGAAGCCTAGCAAGTTTACATTGGAAGGCTGAAAACTAGATTAGTCAATTGAAGTAAGCGATCAATAGGCATGAGAATCTATTCTCCTTTTATTTTTCTTTTGTTATGAAAGAATGAATGTCTTGATTGATTTGTTTGGAATTGCATGAGAAAACTTGCATTAGTAATATGTACTATTTGCTTATGCAAAGGAAAAGAATTTGTTTATGATTTCCTTATGAATGTTTGATATACTCCTTAATAAGGGGTGATTATTTATCAATAGTATTTTATACTATATTTGAGGAAAGCGTGAATAGTTTAAGGGAGTGATTAATATTCTTGTATACCCTATATGGGAACTCAAATGTTATTTCTATACATAGGTAGTAACACTACATGTATAATGTGAAATGTATCAATGTCACAAAGTGACTTGACACTATTAGCTTATGATGCTAGGAAATCTTAGGAATGATAAGGTTTAGCAAAACATCAATAGTGATAGTATGAACCATGATAGGATGTGACATCATATTACTATTCTATATTTGAATGACCAATTGATCATTACCTCTAGGTCTAGAATAACCTAATTGGGTCAAGAAGTTTATTTGATTAATGAATGAAACCTTAGGTGAAGACTTGCCTACTGAGTTGGAATGTGTACTTAACTATTCATTGGAGCCTATAGGTTGAGAATAACCTACTTGGTAGGATTGTATATTTGGTCTTTTTTTGGAACACATAGGTTTAAATTAACCTACATGATTGGACTAGACATTGGTTGTATGTATCCTAGGATTAGGATTTAGCAAGGTTGAAACTTGAACCTATGTGATTAAGTTGATCACTTGAGTTTATGAATGACTATTTGATTGGAGCCATAGGTGGGATTACCTATTGAGTTAGAGTTGTTACCTAATTGGTTAATATATACTCTTGATATGAAGTCATATTGTTGGCAAGATTCTACTCTTTGAATAATCCTTTTTATTAAGGAGATTACACTCTCGAATGGAATCATCTATTGATATGATTATTCTTCGATTGAGGTCATTCATTGATGAGACTATACTCTTGATGAGAATCACTTATTAATGTGATATATTAATAAATGTAGTTATTTATTTATGAATAATTATTCTATAACAAGATGAAGCTTATGAAGCTATACTTTAGATTATAAAGATATTCCTAGGACTAGGTTGTCCATTGAAGAGAATAACTTGTTTAGGAAAAGTTAATTTGTAAACTAGAAAAGTTCTTATGTTATACCTAGTATTGGAATATCCATTGAAGGGGGTAAATTATGCTTATGCTTTATTAGTAGAAATACCATTGTGTTTTGGGAAAAGGGGAATAGGTTTTTTCTAAGGTTAATGATTACCTATGGAATGGAATTATGTATGCATAGTATATGAACGGTCATAATCCAAACCGAGTTGTGGTAGTGTATGTGAATAGGATGATTTTCACTCAAAGTACTGGGTGAGAATACTTTGGCCAAAGTAGTGTAAGTTGCCACTGTTTACACTGTCAATTCATTGTGTTCCTTTTAGGCATGCTAGTTCAAGATTGTAGTGGATACAAGTTCTAGTTATGTAGGGCACAAGACTAAGCTTAGATAGGCTATTGTTATGGGGTTTTACCAACTAATCATTTCATCAAAGGGTAGGGCTATCTTGTCATATGTGGCAATGTGTGAGGGATTGCATTTGATTCTGTGGTTGGTGAAAGATCACTTGAGTGATGCTTCTTCTCATCAATTGGAAATTGAGGGTTGCAAATGTTTTACTAGTTTTGGGGACAACTAGAGTGTATGCACCAAGGAGCGGGGACATCTAGAATGTATGCACCAATGCAATGACTTCAGAACCAGTTTGTATATCTATTGCTAATTGAAGCTCAAAGGAGCTATGCATGTTTCATGTACTCGTTTATATCGAAGGTTGTAATCATGAATGATAAACTTGAGTTTATTCAATATGAAATCTATGTTATGGAAAGATTTGGAAAATTACAATGAAATGCAATGGAAGTTTGGAAATAATGTTATTTCAAATATGCATGCAATTTACATTATGGAAAGAAAAAAAATTATTGCTATGTTATGGAATCATTG
>VDFB02270651.1:691405174-691486486 GCA_007258455.2 Sequoia sempervirens
TAGGTCCTTAAGGATTTCCTTACCACTGCTCAACATGATGTTAGGCACCTTTGACTGTCCTTCATCTTCCTCTGTCAATGACTGTAGTTTGAAGGTTCTTCCATCCTTCTTGAATGAGATGGTGTTCTCTTTCCCATCATAAATGGCAATTCTGTCATATTGCCATGGTTTGCCCAGTAGTATATGGCATGCATCCATGGGTAATACATCACAAACCAGCTTGTCTTTATAGCCTCCAATTGAAAATTCCACTGTTACTTGCTCATTGACTAAAACACTCTGCCCTTTGTTCAGCCATGTGACCTTGTAGGGGTTAGTATGAGGTGACTTCTCCAATTTCAGCTTAGTTACTGCCTCCTCTGAGATTATATTATTTGTTGAACCAGAATCCACAATGACTTTGCATACTTTCCCAAGTATCTTGCACCTTACTCTAAAAAGAGCTCTTCTTTGCTTAGGTTCCTCTTTGACTGGCTGCCTGATCAGAACTCTGTTAAACATCAGATTTTCTCCTACCTCAGATTCTATGTGACTGATTTCAGATGCCTTAGGACTCATAGTGTCCTCTTGTGCATCGGCCACTCTCTTTTCATTGCTAGAAGATGATGCTTTCTCCGAACATCTATAAGCAGGGTGCCTTAGTTGGTTACAATGATAACACTTCATGTTTGCAAAATAAGAGTTGCTCCTACCTACTCCTCTTCCTCTGTTGTATCCTCCTTTTGAAGATGCTTCACCTCCATGCTCGGTGAGCTTTGCCTCTCCTTGATTTCTTAGGTCACTGCCTCTTCCTTGGTAACCACCACGCTGTCCTCTTTGATCTCTGCCTTTGCCTCTGCCCTTGGAAGACTGATCTTGCTTCCTCTTGTTCCTTTCTTCAATCTTGATAGCCAACTGATAACATTGGTGTACTGTTTTAGGACTCAAAAGAGCCATCTCTTCTTGGATGTTCCATTTTAAGCCATTAAGATACCTAGCCACTTTTAGGCTCTCATCCTCTGTTACATTAGATCTCAAGCAAAGATTTTGGAACTCTTCAGTATAAGTGTTTACATCTTGGTCTTTCTGCCTTAGAATTTGCCTCTTCTTGTGCAACTGAATCTCATAGTCATCTGGCATGTAGGCTTCCTTTACCTTAGCAACCATTCCTTTCCAAGTTGATATGGGTTGTTTGCCTTCTTTCTCCCTTTTAGTCTGAATAAACTTCCACCATGTCAAGGCTGATCCTCTCAATCTTGACTTAGCAACCTTCACCTTCTAAGCTTCAGTAACTCCATCACACTCAAAATGATTCTCCATGCCTTCTATCCAATCCATGACCAAATCAGGTTCCATTTTCCCACTAAATAATGGTACTCCCTCAAGTACTTTTCCACTCAAGGCTTTCAATGCCTTCAAGAAAGGCTCCTCCTCCAAAACAGGGTCAGGTTCAGGGACCTTGTCTTCCTTTGGAACCTCTTCTTCCTTTGGTACCTTTCCTTCCAACCTTGCATTGTTCAATGCTTTCTCAAGTTGCTATATTCTTTCTTTTAAAGACTTGTCCTCTTCTTGTTCTTCAACCCTCTTGGCTAATTGTGAATTTGTCACCATGACGGGAGATTCACTTGACTCCACCTCTAACATATATTCCTCTTTCCCAAATATTTAACTTGCTCTGATACCAATCTGATAGGGAGGTTGCAGGAACTCAAACACACTGTTTTAGAAGCTGCAGGAAGCAACCACAGATTCCTGCGCTAGGCCTTGTCATAGACCTCCTTGGTGAAATTTTAGTTCCACCTTAACCCATAGGAACTTTACCTTGTCTAAGTTCCCCTAGTTCTCTTGCCAACCTCACTATCTTGACAAATTTTGAATAACCCAACCAATCCTTGGTTCAACGCTTCATTCTTCTTTGGCCCTTAATCTGCCCTAAAGACCAAATAAACTCAACCTTTTTCTAAGTTCTTGCAGGGGTTAGAAAAGGTCACAAAGAATTCAAAATGACTTGTCTAGGGTTCTTAGACAACCACAAGTTTCTATCTTGCCATCGCTTTCATAAGATGCTTTCCTAGGGTTTGAAAGGCTAGTAGCCATTGAGCCTCTAAACAGAAGTAAATTGTTTTTCCCTCCTAAACCCACCAAAGGATTTAGGTTCTTGACTTAGGTAATGTGTTTCCCCTGTCTACACCTTCAAGATTTCAAGGGTTTTAGTCTTGCTCAGGCCGTGTGCTGTCCAAACACCAAATTGGTCAAGCAGCTAGGGTTCTAAACTGCTCAGAAACAGTTTTAGGACTGGTGAAAAGTTCTCCTCCTAAACGGATTGTTGGGCTCTCTTCCTTATCACCATACATGGCCAAGACCTTCCCCTAAATTCTCCAAAAATAATTTTTCAAAATTTTTTTCTCCCCTGCAAGTTATCAACGCTGTATTGCAGCCTTTCCTAGTCGGGCTCTTCACTGGCTCGCCTAGGGCAAGGCTCTTCTTCCAACTCCTGCAACCAAAGAAAACCTAACACCTACCATATGTACAACTACCATATTTACAAGCACGGAGCCTAGGCACATTTCCCAAAAGGTTGTACAATTTGTACGATGGGAAGGCACTCTAGGACTCCATTTTTAAAAACAGCTTGCTGAAGGACTGAAAATGACAGAAAACAAAGTATTTACAGATAAAAGAAGGAAAAAGGTATACAAAGATAGAAATATGGCACTTCAAGCTTATACAATGTAAATACTACATACTACAAACAAGAAGATAGCAGAGCTACGCCATTAAAGTTCAGTTTTTAACACAAAAATGCAGAAAAACTGTCTTTGTACATTTTTTTTTCCAATTTTAAGAAATGTCACTCAACATTAATGCTTCTAACCTCTTTCCTAATTCGAGGCATGCCTTAAATAGGCTTCCAAAGCAATTTAGATGCTTGGGTCGGGCTTCAAAATGACCTAAAAACAACTTTTGTAAAACCCGCTGTGTTTTCAGACACCTTGCCAACACTAGACAACTTAACATAATAATGTTGTAAAACTATTTAACACTTGTCACCTTCTTTCCCAAAGTTAAAAAACACCCTAAGCACCTAAAATAATGGTCAACATGACCTTATGATAGCACCACAAAATTTAAGAACTCAAAAACAAAATAGTCCTTTCCCAGGTGCTCCTGCACCAGTTTATTTTGGGGATATAAATCGGTAGGGGCAAGATCATAGAAAGTTTTATCTTAGTTAGAGTAAGTATGTTAACACCATTTTGTAGTAGTTTACAATGAATGTGTCCTAAGTAAGATGATAATGCAAAGGATGTATATAATTTGTCTTATGCTAGTGCTATTGGTCGCTTAATATATGTAATGGCTTATACTAGACTAGATATTGCCTAAGTACTGGGAGTTCTTAGTTGGTTTATATCTAACCTTGGCAGAGACCATTGTACTTATGTTAGAGGTTCTTTAGATATTTGCAAGAAACTTATGACTATTGCTTATGTTATAATAGTTCTAGTGATGTAAGCAAGTTATTGGACATGCAAGGCTTTGTTGATGTATATTGGACGAATAAATTGGGTAGTTAAATTTTCTCTATTTGTTGGTGCTACCAGTTGGATGAAAAAAAGGCAGATTGCTTCATCCATTACTGAAATAGAGTATATGAACAATCTTTGAAATTTTCACTTTTGTGTACTCTTTTAAGGAGCTTTCATTGTAGTAGTTTAGTCTAATTAACAATAAAAAATTAGGACCTATTTTGTAAGCAACAATAGGTGGCACCTGATTACCATCAATCAAGCACGCCATGTCACTAATAACTACCTAGGATTGAAATATGTTTACCTAAGAAAAATGAATGAAAGAGATTATGTAGAATATTACACCAACTATACCAAATGTGGAATACACATCAATTGAATGCAAATTTGCAATACAAGAAATAAATAAAATGGATGATTTATGTACAACTCTAGTGACTTTGCTTCACCTATGTGAATTTCTAACTATAAATGACATTTTTTGGTAAATTGTTTGTATTTATGAATCTATAATAAAATAGAGCGAGTTTATGTAAATAGGGAAGTACATGTTTACAAATATAGGGCTATTTTGGAACTATAATTTATGTTTTTTTCTTTAAAATTCGGATACTTACACATCAATTTTCTTTAATTACCTATAATTGTGTGGGGTGGTCACAACACATTTTTCCTAGACTATCTATAATTTTGAGGGTATGCTACCAAATTATTGAGAAATTCATGTAAAATGGCAAGTGATCAAGCTATAAATTTGAATAACAAAATTGAAAATTAATTGAATGGACTTAGATTTAAAATTGACCTAAACATATCAAAATGATTGGGCCTAAACTGGATTAAGCATAATTACAATCAAATGAAATCAAATAAGTGATCTTTTATTGCAATTGGGTCAATGTGGGATCTACCTTGGATGGTATAAAAAAGCTTTTGCTTTGTTAGGCCTTGTAGACATTGATGTGGACATTGTTCCTTCACATAAATTTTGAATTGATGCATTAGATCATTCCACAATAGAGATAAATAAGGATATCAAAGATGAGTATATAGATTGTACCTATAGTCTAAATGGTTAGAGCCTCATAAATCTCTTTCCTCGAAGCCTCAACACTACTACAATACATATTTTCACTTTGAGGAAGGGATCATTTAACCTCCAAGTCACACTAGGCTCCATTTGCCTTGCCATTTTAAGGTCTCTTTGATATAGTTTAGAGTTTTTTCACATTTCCTCTACACCAAAATCAACTACCATATTCCTTTGGAGCACAGTTTATATGTCATTTTTGTTTGGAGTCTAAAACTGAATAATTTTATGTTTAGATGCTCTCCTTACTATGAGATTATGGGGTGATTCTTTCACCTCTTAAGAGTTTTGTAACTCTCTATAGACCTTCATGGCATAGGAGGATCAAAGATGCTTGATTCTTTTCTGTCAAATGCTTGACTCTACAATGTTTAGCACTTAAGGACTGCTTTTTTATTCACATTGTTTCTTTGTCAGAATTGAGTAGGAAGTGAAAAATGACAAGCTTTTAGCTTTTAAATAAGATAAGACTTGTGAGCATTGAAGGATATGATTTGTGGAAACTTATTATCATTAATAGATATGATTTGTTTTCATACACTTTTTATGTAAGGCTTAATTTTCTCCAGCTGCACTTGTGCTCCTTATTCTTTATTCTACATTATACTTATCCAATCCCATAAATCAATTTTAACCTTTTATAGATATTAACATCATCGTTAAAATTATCTTTATCTCAATCTATTCAACTTGCAATAATTATAGTATAAGTTTAACTAATTACCTCTTACAGAGTTTGGATATTTAATTTGTTTGGATTTTTAATACTCCAGAATTTATCATTTCTTCTAGAGAGTTCTATCAATCAATGCATTCTATGTGCCATAACGAGAGACAAAAATGTTTCTGCCAAACAGACACTCTCAGCCACATCTTCATCAGACTTAACACAGAAATAAGTAACACCCCCGATTACATAAATGAAAAGAAGGGAAAACGAAATCTTATCATAAAAAAATAAAAATATTACATTAAATAAATGCTGCTGTGAACATTTTTCGATGATTTTACAGTTTGTTTGTTTCTCTACTTACTTTGCATTTAGGATTTCAGAAAAAGACTTTTAGCAATTGACAGGTGTAAGTATTTAGTAATGATTATATCCATATGTCTATGATGCAATTAGTTACATAAATAAATGCTTTTGTGAAATATTTTTCGATGATTATACAGTTTGTTTTTGATAAGATAGGCAGGGATGAAAGATAAGTTTGTTTCTCTACTTACTTAGAATTTAGGTTTTCAGAAAAAGACTTTTAGCAATTGACAGGTGTAAGTATTTAGTAATGATTATATCCATATGTCTATGATGCCATTAGTTACTAGACAATTCAGGATCGACAAAGCTTTTGTAATTGTTTACTGGAAGTAGATTGAATCAGGATCACCCTGCTGTTTGTTGGGGTATGCGTGAATCCATTTCCTGTACTCCTCATTCACTTTCAATCTATCTTCTGCAGTTAAATGTTGAGACCACTCCGGTTGGAAGTCTGGAATCGTGGTAAAATAGGATGCATACTCTTGCATCTTCTTTGCGCGGGGAATTCTCAACTCTTCGAACCTGTGACCAGATATATAAGTTCAACCATTATGAAGCTTATAAGCATTTTTGTAATTTATTCTATACATAAGTAAAACTAGATAAAGTTTGTCTGGTTCACATTTTATTTGACTTTTCAACTATTGTAGGATTTTTCCTATTTGTTTTTGCTGCAATATGTTGCGATTGTCAATTTTAGGCAGTGATTTTGAAACTGCAATAAAAAAAACAATGGGTTTGTACTTTGTTTGCTTTTTTTGAGTTTCGAAGTTGAGCTTATTTTCTAGTATTGGGGGTAAAATGCTGTAATCTTTTATAGTGGGTTCTATAACCAAGTATACTGAAGCTTAGGTTTCCAAACCTACAGAAAAAAATATCCTATGAGAGCACAGTCACTGCTAAAAGGTTTAGTTTGAAAATTTCAATGCAGATGTTAGATTTGGCTAATATTAATGACCTTTTAACAGCCTCTTGAATGCTTCCCTCTGAAAATGATGACTCACTTGCCACTTCAAGAAGAAGAGAAAGTTGATGTACATCTTCAAATGCAGACACTGCTCGTTGCCCAGGCCCAACATATTGTGCATGTGCAGCTACATTCATGAACCAATACTGATCAGTCCCTTATATCTTATACATAGTCGTAAACACACAGCCTATACATAATTGAGTACTAAGAGTTTGGCAAGTGTTCAGAATTAAGTACACCAAAATATGAAAAAAGAAAGGATTTTACTTAGCATTCCACAAAATCCCAGGATTCTAAGGAAATGGACATACCATCACCAATCAATAGGACATGTCCATCTGCATCACTCCATTTATTGAGTGGCAGTCTATCCATCATCTTCCTTTCTATTATGATCTCTTCACTAGTTGCCTCAATGACATTTCGTATATCATCCCATAACTCAATCCCATCAAGTTGTTGTAACGCACGCTGTTTACAGCCAGGCCTTCCACGGGTTGTTCGTTCTGCTAAGACTGATTTTGCCATATCCTGTGTTTGGTCCATCTCTCGGAGTGACCAGAGGGTATACTCTCCTGCATAATATTAACATAATCCAATAAGCGTCCTGTTGCTTTTACTTAAACTTGAAGTTTAACACCTTTTTATATTATATATAGCCCCAACTAGCCTGGGGATTCACACAGTTGACTCTATAATAGATATTAAAGAACATATTTAGAACACATGAATCTTGATTCTGTATTCCCAATTTCAGTTTTCCCATGAGTGACTTTCCTTCTTTTTGAAATTAATTTGTTTTATTGTAATACGAGGGTTTTAAACAATATTGTTTGGACAGACACCTTTGTTACTACTGTACTATATAATGAAAAGAGAAAACAGTGTAGCATTCGAGATTTCACTCAAATTAAAACTTGTGGATTGTTCGTTCGTTGATTACTAATTTTATTATATATTTGCAGATTCAATCACTAAACCCCATTGGTCAAAAAATGATCAATGTTGAATGGGAAAAATGCCAGAAATATGTTTTATGATATCCATCAGTTACAGAGTTAAGAGTTAGTTTATCTAAGAAAGAAGTTTCACAAACAACAGATAAGTGCCTTTAAAGCCATCAGGGACAACATGGTTAGCCTTTCTCATTCACCAGAGCAATCCAAAGTTTTCAAGAATTAGCAGGGCAATGACATATACCTGAACTAGATATGACGACGGTGGTACTGGTCCTTTTTTCTCTGTGTACAATGAAATCTCCTTTTTCGAGCCCATCAAATAGTCTACACAGCAGAGACCACATCAGAATGTGCCAATAGATCTTCAGTACCATATCAAAATCTGATTATATGGAAGAGTTATTCTCACTGACTTGAGATGTGGATCATGGACTAAAGCACTCCATGTTCGCATTTTCAGGTATCTGGGAGCATCCCCAACCATCTGTTTGCGAACAGCAGACCATATCCCATCTGCCCCAATCAAAAGTTTGCAAGGAACCACCTTGATCCTATGATCTTCTGTATCCTCTTTGGGGCACTTAAAATAGGCCTGAACACCACCCTACTTTGTGTTTCAAAAAATATTAAGACTTATGAATCAGTCGGTACTAATGACAGTGACTTTTATACCTCTAAAATATATCATTTAAATTGTTTACAAATAAGCATATTGTGAATTACAGAATTCTGTTCAGCAGGCCATAGTCTAGCAACAATGTAGAGCAATGCTATGATAATTACTTGGGTTTAAGCTTTTCTGGGCACATGCTACCCGTGAATGAGGCTAGGTGCAAAACTTGTGAATTTCAGCAGAATGTATACCACCAAAAGTTGGGGCTCCTTGTGATGGAAGCCATTCAATGATTCCCCACTAGTGAATTCCGGAGTAATTAAAATGTTAGTGGCAGTTACAAAGTATTCTATTTAAATGAACAATCTATAATGGGCAATGAGCAGTATAAAAGGGCATTTAAAACTCTGCCACAATAGTAAATATAGGATGGGATCGTGGGGGTTATTTTAGGAGATTTCTTTTTCTGATTTAAAAGAGGGAGATTCGGTGCTGTAGAGGAGAATATATTTTGGGGTGGTAACTGTTTTTAATGGGGAGGTAAAGGCTTAGAAAATTTTATGGGAGTAATTCGCTGAGCAGAGTGTTGGGCACTTTTCTTTTGCTGTTCAGGTTTTCTTTATCAGTCTGATCAGTTTTTGGCATTCTCTTATGTTTGTTTCTATACCTAGACAGTATGTAATGTAGGTGTCTATGCTGACCTATGTTGTTGGCCTTTTATAAGTTGGTGTACTATGCACTCAAGTTTTATGTTGGTTTTGATTTTGAACAAAAGGAATATTGTAGTATTTTCCTTGGGTATAACATTGAACATGTTGCCCATATTCAGTTGCTGCATATCCTGTTATTGTTCATGCTGTTGAGTATGATTCATGGGAACAGAGCACTTTTGATATGTTGACTTGCAAGGCAGATTATTTGTTTTTTTTGTTGTTAGTGATCATCTTGCAGGAGCAAAGGTCAATCTGCATCAGTTTTGGTATCAGAGCAAACCACGATGGCCCAGGGGGGAGTCCACGTGAATTGGAGAAGAAAGGGCAGGAGGAATGTAGGCCCTCGAATAAACACTAGTGAAGTATTTAGAAGGCTAGAGGCCCTTGAGACTAGATTACAATTGGATGAGTCCAAAGAGGAACCAAAAAACTTAGTAAATGCTGCTAGGGTTTTAGACCCTATAGAGAGGCTTATTGAAGCGTTGACTAAACAAAGTTCCAAAGTAAAGGTGGATATTTCAGATTTTAAAGGCAAGCTCAACCCTGATTTATTCCTAGACTGGATCCAAGAGTTGGAGAAGTACTTCACAATGGAAAACATTGATGAGGATGATCCAAAAAGAGTGAAAATTCTTGCATCCAAGTTGAAGTCACATGTAGCTGTATAATGGGAAAATGTGTAGAGTTCAAGAAGAAGACAAGGAAAATAAAAAATTAAACTTGGCCTAAGATGTTGAAACATCTTAGAGCTCGATTCTTGCCCTCTGATTACCAGCAAAAAATGTTCAAAGAATTTCAAATTTTGAAAAAAATGGATCAGTCAGTGCAAGCTTATACTGAACAATTTATGAGGCTTCAAATTCGGAGATATACAAGAGAGTGAAGGGCAGGCAGCAGTTCAATATGTGAATGGACTAAAGTTTCAACTTCAAGATGAGCTTGCAATGGTAAAAGTTTCTATTGTAGATGAGACTTATGAATATGTCTTAAAGGTAGAGGAGAAACTAAACTAGAAAAACAAAATAGTGAGTAAAATGGATGTTAGCAAACAAAATAGAGAGAAAGAGGTTTCTTTGGAAACAAACATAAGTGAAGAGTCAAAAGAAGGCAAGAATGTGAAGACCAACTTCAAAGGAAAGGGAGGCTTTAGAGGTAGACGACAAGGGCAACTGCCTCCTGGAGAGTGGAAACCCATTAAGTGTTTTATTTTTTATGAAGCCCATAAGGCCATAGACTGCCCTCTAAACCCCAAAAGGGTGATGGTAGCCCAAGAGGAAGAAACCTGGTTAGAAGAAGTTGAAGTTGAGTCGGGAGAGAACCTAATATTGAGAACCTTGATATCTAGAGACAAAGAAACCCCTGAAGCTGATTGGAAGAGGAAGAACATCTTTCAAACAAAATGCAAATGTAAGGACAAGGTGTGTAAGGTGATCATAGATGGTGGATCTACTAACAATTTGGTGAGTATAGAAATGGTTGATAAATTACAACTTTCTTGCATTCCAAAAACTAACCCCTACAAGATATATTGGTTAAAGAAGAGTCATAGCGTACTTGTGGATAAATCTTTCCATGTTGCCTTCAAAACTGGTCCATATGTGGATGAAGTGCTTTGTAATGTGGTACCGATGGATGCATGCCATTTGTTGTTGGGTAGGCCTTGGCAATATGATCGGAATGTAATCCCTCGAGGTAGAGAGAACACCTATGAGGTTCAACATGAAGGAAGGAAAACACTCTTAAAACGATGGAAAGAGGAAGGAGCATTTGAAGTGGTAGCTTTGTCTCTTCTAGCAGAAGCCAAGTTCAAGCTTGAAGAAAAAAACAAAATTCTAGCTCAGCCAAGAAGAGAGTTGGAGAAAATCTAGGAGCAAAAGAGGTAAACGATTTGAAGAATGAGTTACAACCAAAATTGGATTTAGAGCTACAACAAGATTACATGTGCGCCTTGAGAAATAGGTGATGAAGTTTCAGTTGACTGTGACCTTCATTCTCAAGGAGAAAGTGAGTTGTGGGAGTATAAGACACTCATCAAAGATCTTCCAAGAATGTGATTCAGAGTTCAATCAAAAGTAAATGCCTTACCCAATCTGAGAGGAGTGATGTGAAGTGTGATTGGAACAAGGGAAAGAGTTTCAAGTCTATTAGTGATTATTTTATTGGTTTTGCATTGGGGACTTTGCCTAGCTTTACCAGTCCAATTGAATGGTGGAATCAGCATTGATATCCTAACCCTAGAAAAACATGGGTTGGAAGCTTGGATGGTAGCTCAGATTGTGCCAAGGAATCCCAAGAGAATACTTTGAAGACCAAACTGCTTGTGGGTATGTGCCCTTGTTCCGCTGTCAATGCAATTTGTTTTTTCTGAACTAGGAGGTTCAGACTTCTTTTAAGAAGGGGAGAATGATGGAAACCATTCAATGATTCCCCACTAGTGAATTCGGGAGTAATTAAAATGTTAGTGGCAGTGTTCTATTTAAATGGGGAAATGAGCAGTACAAAAGGGCGTTTAGCTGCAACAGTAAATTGGGATTGTGGGGGTTATTTTAGGAGATTTCTTTTTCTGATTTAAAGGAGGGAGGTTCGGTGTTGTGGAGGAGAATATATTTTGGGGTGGTAACTGTTTTTAATGGGGAGGTAAAGGCTTAGAAAATTTTATGAGAGGAATTCGCTGAGCAGAGCGCCGAGCAGAGTGTTGGGCACTTTTCATTTACTGTTTAGGTTTTCTTTATCAGTCTGATCAGTTTTTGGCATTCTCTTATGTTTGTTTCTATACCTAGACAGTATGTAATGCAGGTGTTTGTGTTGACCTATGTTGTTGGCCTTTTATAAGTTGATGTACTATGCACTCAAGTTTTGTGTCGGTTTTGATTTTGAATAAAAGGAATATTGTAGTATCTTCTTTGGGTATAACGTGAACATGTTGCCCATATTCAGTTGCTGCATAGCCTGTTATTGTTCATGCTGTTGAGTATGATTCATGGGAATAGAGCACTTTTGACAGGTTGATTTGCAAGGCAGATTATTTGTTTTTTTTGTTGTTAGTGATCATCTTGCAGGAGCAGATGTCAATCTGCATCACCTTGGTAGAATGGGAATCTCAACTTGATAGTGCACTCAACAAAGGGTGAGGCTGGCTCGGTGACTGCTTACCAATCCACTGAATAAAAAATAAAATTAGCTGAATTACGTTCACCAAGCTTGGGTATAGTGGTAAGCAAGAGCAATATCGTTACAAAAACTTAAAGTTTAAGCCCGACTTGGAACATGTTCCTTGTTAATGAAAACGGGTATAAAAATCAAGTGAAATCTAATATGTACCCCATAGGATACAGATGTTCCTAACAGAAAGCATCATAAGATTGACAATGGTCTCCTCGTAGGGTGGGTGTGACTGTTCACAAATTTAGCAAACAAACAAAAAAATCAGCAGAATTATTGTCATTCGGTCATTATATGGTGGCAAGGGCAGAGAAATGCCATGATAATCAGTTGCTTTTAAACCTCAGTAAGCATATGCTCTATAGGATGTTTATGTTTTCATCGAGTGACTATCCACTGGACTGTTGTATCTGCACCCACGCCCTCATCTGGCTGGATGCTTACCCCATGGAACAAGACTAGAGGCACATATAGGGTGAATCTGGGTGTTATATGTACCCCTAAAGATGCTGTGCTTCTTAGAAAAATGCCATACTGAAGTTGATAGTACCCTTTACAAAGTTCGAGTAAGTGATTACTGAGATACCCAAAAATTATAAGCCAATATAGAAATCCTATTGCCATAGTTTTAGAACTCACCCAAAACTCAAAGAAATTGCGAGTACTTGTGAGTCAAAGAGAGGGCCAAAAAGCTTGCCCCTTTACTTGCCTACGCCAAGTTTTGTCAAGTTTTAGCAAGTCTTGGCGAGTATTGGTGAATTTTGCCAAGTTAATGAATTTGAGTAGTTACTATTTTTTTAATTTGCTGAGTTTTACCCTGTTTTTGTTGAATCGCCTAGTCCAGTCAAAATTGGGTCTGCGGATTGCAAGTTTTTAAATTTTGATTATTGCTAAGAACCAAGCAATGTCATGATAACAACTCAGATTTAAACCTTATTTGGCACATGGTTGTGTGAAAAATGCTGGGTGCAAGGCTCAAGAGAATTCTGATAGAATATATGATTTAAGACATGGGGAACTTTACTAGAATAGCATCCTAAACTTGACAGTGCACACCCTAAAAGGTAGGGTTGGTGTGAGTGTTACCAGTTTATCAAACAAAAAGGAAAAGAAAGCATCAGAATTCTATTCAGTAAGACAACTAGGCTTCTGCTATCCACATTCTATTCAACAGGTCATGATTTAGTGGTAAGGATGGGGCAATGCCATGATGGTGATTCTGTTTAAGCCTGTCTGAGTAAGTGCTCCCTGTAATCAAGGCTGGGTGCAAATTTGGAATGAATTTGAACGTTTCACAGGATGGAAGACTCAAGTTACTGGGATTTTAAGCAGAATCATATCACATACTTGATAGTGCAGTCCTCAAAGGGTATATGTGTGAGTGTTACAAATTTACCAAACTAAAAAATTCAGTAGAATTACTTTAGGTTCCCAATAGTTATTAAAAAGGTCTTGAGGTATCCACAGTCCACAATTATTGAAACAAGAGATTTGATTTAAAAATTGTGTAAGAGAAATTTTATCATCAACTTCTCTGAACACCAAGCGATCCATCACAGTCTGGTATGATCTCAAAGCCAATGATAGAAAATCTTCTAGACTTATTTTTCCCATCCTGAGGTTTGACCATTATCACCTGATGAGTTTCCCGGAAGAATTATTAAAATTCTTCAATCTGTGCAGAGAATTTTTATCATTCAATTTTGGGATGTGATTGTGGAATGTTTATCATTCACTTGTGGGATGACACAAACTCCTCTGCACAGTTTTTCCAGAAATCTCTTCATAACCATGTACAAGAAACTTTATCATTAAAGCAGT
Source organism: Sequoia sempervirens (assembly GCA_007258455.2). Lineage (NCBI taxonomy): Eukaryota > Viridiplantae > Streptophyta > Pinopsida > Cupressales > Cupressaceae > Sequoia > Sequoia sempervirens. Next base: position 691,419,054 of record VDFB02270651.1, read on the forward strand.
GATGGATAGCACCATGTAACCCAAAAGGTCAACAATAGAAATTATTGTCCACAGGTATTTCTGCATTATTATCATTTTCAAATATAATTCAAATATGTTTTAAAAAAATAGAAAAAAAAAGAGCCCACCAACCTTGCAAGGCTTATAGCCTAGCAGCTTGTGAGAGAAGGAAATCCTAGATCTACTAACAAAGCTGTCCAAAACTCCGTGAAGTGACTTCCATGTGAGGATAAATAAATTCCCTGGAACAATTTCTTCGACTGTGGTTTCTTTAATGTCTGTGAAAGTAACAAATTTCATTTTAGGGCTAGAGTTGTATTAAGACCAAGCTGAATCCCTTCAAGAGCAGCCATGCCATTGAGGCCAATACCAACAATGGAGGCTGTGTCTGCACTCATTGATGGTGGATGAGTTTCGAACACATGACATGGGATATTTCGCTCTTGCAGCGCCAGTGCAAGAGCAAGGCCTGCCAGCCCTCCACCCACAATACCAACTAAAATTTCTTCAGCTCTCTCTGCATTGCTCTCAAGTTCATCATTGTCAAGGTTACAAGGAATTGAAGACATTTTTAACAAGATATGGAGAATTGCAAAAAAAAGAAGTAAAATTTCCCTTCACAGAGACAGGAGAATAACCGTTATCTTCTTCTGACATATTTCTGTCTCTTTGATGGCGTGGGATCCCCATTGATCGGTTTAAAAAGTTCCACTTGCCCATAGGCTGTTTAGTCTCGTGGACGTCATTAAAATCTTTCATTCATTCATTTGGAATCAAGTCAATTATCTAACTATTTTTTAAAAATATAATGGGTGAAAGCTACATGCTTTTATTTGAGATATTTATTAGTCAATATATATTTTTTAATTTCAAAAGTTCAGGAAATATAAAAAAATTGTCTCTTTAAAATTTATTTAATTGTTCCAACTGTTTTATTAGATGAGTGAATTTATAATAATGATAAAAGTACTTTCATTCGGCACGCTGTTATATTTCTTATCAACTAACATACTACACCTCTTAAAAGTTAGGTCCTATTTCTAAGGGAAAGATCATTTTTTAAGTATTTAAAATGTGAAAATTAAAAAATTAGTTGTGTAAAGAAATAAAATTTATTTAAAAAATATTTAACTTAATTAAATGTAAATAAGTATAAATTAATAAATAATTTTAGATATATGTTAAGATTAAAAATGTGTATATTTATAGACATTTAAATATGTTTTTAGCGCATATTCAATCTAATCAACTAAATAATTATATCACCTAGTTAAATCCCCTTCACCTAATGTCCCCTATCTAATTAAATACACCTAAATATTTTCCTAATACAACCTTATGTTAATCGACCAAATAATTACATCAAATCCCTTTCACCTATATATTATTTAACTAGTGGTTTTTTCATCTCACATAATTAAAACAAGTGTGAGGAGGTAGTGGCAGGGCCTTTATAGTATTTTAGATTTGAAAAAAATCAAATATAAGTTTTGTTAATGTAAATTTTGTTAATTATAATATTTTAGTTTTGTTGGTTCATGAGGATTTAGAAGGATTCAATTCCTTGGAATAATCTTGGCCTCTACTTTGAAACTATTTGCTTTTGAATAGATTTTGATAGTGGAAGTATATTGTACTTTCTTTGTTTTTATAGTAAGAATTACATATGTACATAAGGTGAAGGTGCAAGTTAATTGTTGTACTTCCATGTGATCCAACAAATTCCTCTAGTGATAAGTAGCTTATTTTTTTGTTGACAAAGCATGGCTAGTATAAGGACAAAAATAGAAGTAGAGATGATAGTGATTAATAAGTGAAGGCAACATTATTATTACATATTTTTGTTTTCTTTAATTTGGTGTTTTTTTGGTCTACCTATAGCTTATTTGTTGTCTATAAGAGAAGGGTAGTATAATGATAGAAAGGGTAGTATAGATAGCTATTCGTTTACTAGACTATTGTACTATATCACTTGGTTTTGAAAATTGGGCCATTCAAGATGGATGTTGAGTAGTAAGATTGATATATGCCTTGTTTTACTGCAAGTTTAGTTATTATATTTGTTTTTGCCTTTGTTCATCTCTAATCATACAACAAAAAATTAATGGAACGAAAAAAAAGTTGCAACCAAGATGCCATGGGCCATACAAGATCTCTACAAAGGTAGGTGAAATGGCATATACGCTTATATTTCAAGCAATAGAAAAATCAACAATGTGTTATGTATTTCTTGTTTGAAGAAGAAGTCAAGTTCAAGCACTATCCCACAAATTGAAATTCAGAGCTTGAGAGCCATTATGTCCCCTTGGTCTTGGTAGCTTGTAATAGGTAGTTGAAAAATCACTCTCCTAGTCTCTCCCTTGAGAATAAATTCATCAATTAGCAAATGAAAAACCTGAAATTTCTATTGAATCCAAGATCTAATTTTTACAATGACATGGCTCACACGAGCCACTAGTAAATAGTAGTAAATAAAAATGAACTAAAAATAAAGTAATATAACTCTAGAATTATGAGATGTAAACAATGGAAGTGAAATTCTAAACATTAATTCCAACGTCTGCCAGGGTTTGTGAAGTCAAATCTCTATGATTACCAATAAAAATGACAAAAGCATAGTAGTGTTGTAGCTAATGTCTTCGCCATTGTCTATGTCTTATTCTTGCATATGTATATATATTAGAGTGTAAAAACACAAAGTTCTTTACAAGCTCACTAATATCCTAATTTAGGCACCTTTTACTAAAGCCTTTCATAAATACACTGTAGATTCCCTAGCTAGTTTTCTTCTCAAGTGGTAGGCCATAATTTGTCCTCATCGAACTCCAATTTGTACTTTCTTAATTTGCATGGTTTTTGGCACTTGTATATATAAGAAAGTCCAATTATAATTTCAATTTGCAAGAATGATGAAAATGCTTATTTCTGATAAGGAAATGACTTTACCACCATTAAGAAGGAATCAATGATTCCATTTATTGGTAACCATCTGAGAAAATATCGAATTTCAATTCCCATTATAATTTTCCATAGCCTAAATTTATTCTTTCTCCATAAAAACATCTTTTTGATGTTTGAAATTAATAAACATTTTGGGATTGAAACTTTTATCAAACAAATGCATGCACTCTTGTAAAATATATGCTTTGACGTCATCAACCATTGTGATTTGTTGATTGTGAATCTAAGAGAGTCTTCTATAGTAGCAGAAATTTTAAGATTTGAAAGATTTCTTCTATTTCCAGAATGAATGTTATGCTTGTAAAGAGGACTTGATTGTTCATGTGGTAGATAGCCATATCTATAGCTGAAATTGAGTTGATGTTAGAATGCCAAGGTTCATGGAGTAGTTTTTCAAACTTGGATGTATAATTTTCACACCAGGACATTCACAAGTGAGAGGCTAGCATATGGAAACTAGGGAAGATTTCTTGCAAAATGGATTAACATATTTTGTATTCACATATAATGTTATGACAATATAAGTTGTTACATTTTGAAATGAAGATTGATCAAAATTTCCTCAAATCAATCAATATGAATCCATATGAGACTCTATGTTTCTTGATTGTGTTTGTCTTCAAGGTTTTTTTTCATTGTTTTATAAGCCATTGAAAGCATTGTTCACTAGTGATCTACTGATAGTTTCAAATGATAACAAACTGAACATTTTAGAGAAGTGTAACAAGAATTTAAGGTGTGAAAAATCACTAGCTTATATTTCATAATTCTCAAACAAACAAATAGTGCATGTTTAGGGAAAATCATGTTTTCACCCCAATTACTTCTAATGAGGTTACAGCTATTGGAAAATAGGATGCCATTTAATTGCAATCCTAAACATTATTTATTTCATGTATCTCCTAAGTCCTTGGAATGTGTTCAACAACACTAGGATTAGGATGAGATTAATATTTGATGAAATAATCATGTTATTTGACATTTGTAATTAATTCTAAATGTTAGGAGCATGTGAGGGCATCCATTATGAGTTCCTAAATAATAGGGACACATGGGACACCCACATGGTAGGTGACACTCACCTTGAGTTTAGTTAACTATTCAGAGTAAGAGATGACACTTTTGAATGCATGTAAAGATCCTAGGAGTTAGGGTTTGATGCTTGCATGCATGAAGTTCAGTTCAGATCAGTTTAGTTTAGTTTAGTTTAGTTCACTTTAGTTTAGTTCAGTTGAGTTCAATTATGGTTCAGTTTCTTCAGTTAGTTTTAGTTGAATGCTAGTTGACTTCAGTTAACTTGGAATGCATGGCTAATGACTTGAGTTTCATGACAAATAATAGGGACTACCTCCAGTTAACAGGGCATGACCATTCTTGCATGAATGGTGTTGAGAAATGTTTCAGTTAACAAGAAATGACTTGGACCCAACTTGGGCGCCCAAGTTGGCTTCTTGTTATTACCTCCTTTACATGTTGAGATATTTCAGAAGGCTCAATTAAGTGGGACCTCTTGTGGGCACCTACTTTGAGGATGAAGCTTTGAAGATATTTATAGAATAAAGGTTGAGTTGCTACTTCAGTTTTGGACGCCCAAATGCATGAAGATGAGGATTTGACATTGTTCTTCATGGCATAAATCTATTTGCATGAGATAGGCATACCTTTTAGGGATAGGGCCTGAGCATTGTAATTGTAACTCATGTTGGAGTTTACAAAGTTAATCAAAGCCTATTTATCTCAAGCAAGTTGAAGAGAGTTGGAATCAATTTTATTGCAGGTTGTGAAGAAGTTTTGGTGAAAGCAAAAGATGCATTCTCAAGCAAGAATTGGAGCTATTGTAATCTACTTCAGAGATTGAATAATAGAATAATTCTTGGTGGAGTTTTTCCCCGAAAGGGTTTCTCCATGGTACATGCTTGTGTAATCTTTATAATATCCTATCTACTTCTTCTATCAACTTTTGTCTACATTCTACAAACAGTAAAATGGATTAATCAAGATAATCACCCACAAAGAACATGTAACAAAAGAAAAAGCTTATTTAGATCAGCAATATTAAAGTTTTACAGAGTATTAAGCTAAGAAAACACCTCAATTTTCAACATTTGGTATCAAAGCTGAGGTTGGGTAGAGTATTGGGACACCTTTCTCTTAAAATATTGGAGGTTTTTTGGCTTAGTGGGAGCTTTTATTATTTTTTGTTATTTGCTTATTTTGGAAATAAAGTTTTGTTACAATGAGTTTGAATTCTCGTTTAGAAATTGAAAGGTTCAATGGATCTAATTATGAGATGTGGAAACTGAAAATGGAGGATCTCCTTGAAGAGAGAGATCAGTGGTTAGCTATTGGTAATGAGACAAAGACACCTACAACTATTTCAGATGAGGCTTGGGCTAAGTTAGATAAGAAGGAAAGAGGAACCATAAGAGTATGTCTTGTTGATGTTGTTCTCTTGAATGTTTCAAAAGAAACTACTGTATATAAGCCGTGGAAGAGAATAGGTGATATTTATCAAACTAAGAGTCTTACTAATAATTTGTATATGAAAAGACAGTTGTATTCTTTAAAGATGAAAGAAGGTGATTCTGTTGCAAATCATTTGAATACTTTTAACTTGATTCTAAGTCAGTTAGCATCTGTAGATGTAAAGATAGAAGATGAAGATAAATGCATTTTATTACTTTGTTCTTTACCAGATTCTTGGGAAAATATAATTGTTTCTATCAGTGGTAGTGGTGCAGATCCTAAGATGGACAATATAATTCCTACTCTCCTATTAGAGGAGACGAGGAGGAAGTCTAAGGAGGAAATCCAAGATGCCTTGTTTGTAAAAGGTAGGCCTAAGAAAAAAGAACCTAAGGGAAACAAGGAAGGGAAGGGTAAGTCAGAAGGACAAAGTAAGGTAAAGTGTTGGAACTGTGGGAAACTAGGACATGTGAAGAAGGATTGTAAGAACAAGAAAGAAAGTTTTGATTCTTCTATAGAGGAGTCCTCAAATGATAGTAATGATGCATTGGTTATTTCAACTAATATTGTTTGTGATAAATCTTTGCTTCATGTTTCAGAGTAATCTTCATAGAGAGGATGGTAGTCACAATGCCATGTGTAACTCAGTACCACGGTTCAGTGGGAGTTGTTGGCAGTGAATTGGATGCATCATTGGTAAGGTTATCTCCATGTGATTGGAGATATGGTTTCTTGGTTTAGAGTGTGTTTGTTATGATGCCATGTTATACTCTTGATACTAGTTTAGAGTTTGGCATATCACATGGTTCTCTTGAGACTAGGATGTATAAGTATGTTATGGTGCATGTGATCTCCTTGGAGATGGTTAGATCATGGAAGTCATGTTTATGTTCCTTATTCATGATTGGAGCTTCGGAATTGATCTTGCGTAGTTATCTAAGTATTGGGTACATTAATCATTTGCTTGATTACTTCATGGAAGTGTTTTGTTGCATTTGGAGTTTGGCATGGATTGGTTGGTTACAGGTCCTCATGGATACTTGGAGAAATAGGTGAGGTTGGGGTTCTCTTATGGTAAGAGATATTTGTTGGAATGGATACTTGTAAGAAAAAAAATTTCAACATAAAATATTGAGGAGCCTACACCTTGGTTGAATGTGAGTTCAACACACTCGGTGGTTTAACATGCCTCCAAAGAGGCAGTTTGGATACAAAGGCTTGGGAAAGTTATTGGTTTGGTTGATAATGGGAAGGTATTAATTGAGAAAGTTGACACTTTAATTAATGTTACAGAATATCTTATGAAACCAGATAAGTTCTCTTGGTTTTAATCATTTGCTTGGAAGCTTCATGATTATGCAGGTTGCATTTGAAGTTGGCATGGATTGATTAGTTAGGTGCAAGAAGGCCATTGGCCTTGAATCCTGTACTTGTTTTGTATTATTCCTTGTTTAGAATAATTGCAATGTATAATGTCAAGTGGGAGAATGTTGGAAATAGGATGCCATTTAATTGCAATCCTAAACATTATTTATTCCATGTATCTCCTAAGTCCTTGGAATGTGTTCAACAACTCTAGGATTAGGATAAGATTAATATTTGATGAAATAATCATGTTAATTGACATTTTTAATTAATTCTAAATGTTAGGAGCATGTGAGGGCATCCATTATGAGTTCCTAAATAATAGGGGCACATGGGGCACCCACATGGTAGGTGACACTCACCTTGAATTTAGTTAACTATTCAGAGTAAGAGATAACACTTTTGAATGCATGTAAAGATCATAGGAGTTAGGGTTTGATGTTTGCATGCATGAAGTTCAGTTTAGATCAGTTTAGTTTAGTTCACTTCAGTTATGGTTCAGTTATCTTCAATTAGTTTTAGTTGAATGCTAGTTGACTTCAGTTAACTTGGAATGCATGGCTAATGACTTGAGTTTCATGACAGATAACAGGGACTACCTCCAGTTAACAAGGGATGACCATTCTTGCATGAATGGTGTTGAGAAATGTTTCAGTTAACAAGAAATGACTTGGACCCAACTTGGGTGCCCAAGTTGGCTTCTTGCTATTACCTCCTTTGCATGTTGAGATATTTCAGAAGGCTCAATTAAGTGGGACATCTTTTTGGCTCATACTTTGAGGATGAATCCTTGAAGATATTTACAGAATAAAGGTTGAGTTGCTACTTTAGTTTGGGATGCCCAAATGCATGAAGATGAGGATTTGACATTGTTCTTCACGACATAACTCTATTTGCATGAGATAGGATTACCTTTTAGGGATAGGGCTTGAGCATTGTAATTGTAACTCATGTTGGAGATTACAAAGTTAATCAAAGCCTATTTATCTCAAGCAAGTTGAAGAGAGTTGGAATCAGTTTTATTGCAGGTTGTGAAGAAGTTTTGGTGAAGGAAAAAGATGCATTCTCAAGCAAGAATTTGAGCTATTGTAATCTACTTCAAAGATTGAATAATAGAATAATTCTTGGTGGAGTTTTTTCGCAAAAGGGTTTCTCCATGGTACATGCTTGTGTAATCTTTCTAATATCTTGTCTAATTCTTCTATCAACTTTTGTCTACATTCTACAAACAATAAAATGGATTAATCAAGATAATCACCCACAAATAATATGTAACAAAAGAAAAAGCTTATTTAGATCAGCAATATTAAAGCTTTACATAGTATTAAGCTAAGAAAACACCTCAATTTTCAACAACAACTTGGTGCAACCAAACAACTACTTGATTGCATCCAATATATTCTAGACTTGGACTTTCAATGGATTTTACCAAGTTTGCATTTACTTGGTCCCTATTTTGGAAAGCACATCGTAATCTAGAAGTGCAACTTTGGAATGATAGATTTCTCAAGTCGATACTATTCATCCAATTAATTCTAGTATTCACTTTGTATCCACAACACACACAATGAGGGAATTAAATTCAAAGATTCAAAACAAAAGAAATTATGCTCTAGACAAGCTTCTTGCAAGAGAGAATGTTGATCTAGCTTACAATTTTCAAAAGAAAATAAAAATGTTTTATTTATTTTAAGATTCACGTAAGAAGTAAGCATACCTTTTTTTTTTTTTAAATCTTGGTTTTTTTAACTTCTTGTTCAAATTCATTTTAACATATAAAAAAAATTGATTTCTTTTAATAATTGTTTACTATTTGCACACTCTAAGCCCTTTCTACAATTTCAAAATATTCTCTACTATTTCCTAGGGTTTTCAGATGTGTCAGCTTGGTGGGGGACTCAAGCGAGCTCCCCATCCAAAAATGTTGTTCCTCATTCTGTCGTTGCATCAGGGTTTGTTGTCTCTTCTTCTACGGGGGTTATAGCCCATACCCTTGGAAAATTCCTGACATCTCCATCTTATGGGCTGGATTCCTTTTTCTTTGAAGAGGATCCAGTATATTTTGTGGACAAGCTAATGTGAAAAAATCTACTTTCTATTGCTAATCAGGGTATGGAGATTTCCTCTTGCTCTATTGACGGTCTGGAAGTGGAAGTACTTGAAGAACTAATGAATGAAGCCATCGAGAATCTAAAGTTGCCTCTGGTGGGAAAGTTCTTGGTGTACCGTATGAACATAGACAAGGTAAGGAAATGGGTTGATTCAATTTTGAATCTTAAAGGTAGTCTTTCCATTAGAGCTATGGTAAAGGTCTATTTCTCTTTAGCTATGTCTTACATGAAGATTTGATTAAGGTGCTTATGGGAGGGCCTTGGGAATTTGACATTGGTTTTAAAGACTTTTTGTATCTCTATAAATGTAAACCGGGTTTTGACCCATCTGCTAACCTAGGAAAGGTTGCCCCCACCTAGGTCTGCCTCCCGGGCCTTCCTTTAGAATTAAGGAATAATGGTATTTTTAAGGGTATTGTTGATTCCTTTAGGATCCTGTTGGCTATTGACAAGGTCACCCAACTCAATACTAGATTTTTTTTGCTAGAATTTGTGTTAATGTTTCGGTTAACACTGTCATCCCTACCTCTGTTGCCTTGAAGTCTAAGTTTGGAAAATGGATACAACCTTTGGAATATGAAAATGTGAAAGCTTTCTGTCAAATCTATAAGAAGTTTGGCCATTTTCATGATACTTGTAGCATGAGGCTCCAGGACTCTAAAAGTGTCTAGGTGGGTCCGAAGCTATTTCCCTCTCCCCAAACTAATGATATGGTGATGAAAGAGAATGTTAATCCGAACCTCCTAAAGGGTGTCCCACATAAGTTTTCTTCAGAGGGGGGAAGAGAGTTTGTTTTGGGCTCTACCATAGTGGAGATCAATAAGAAATTTAATGAAGACAAAGGATAGGTAGCCAACTCTAATGGGATTAATTCTTCACCCCTAAAAGAAGTAATGATCATTCCTTCAAAGCCCCCTAATGAAGAAGGAGGATTTGTTATCCCCTCTAATGAGCTTAATCAAAGCTTTGAGCAACCTCAAACTGAGATGGAGAAGGAAAATAAGGAATGCAAGAAGGGTTTTGATCCTAATCTCAAGAAGGACAATCAAAAGGATACTTTGACAGTCTCAAAAAACAAAACTAACATTCAATAGGAAGATAAATCAGAAGTTCTTGAGGAGGGTGAGATGATTCTCAAATAGGCATGGGAATGGTCTCCTCCCCCTCGATCCACTCCAAGAGAAACAATTAGAGGGAGATAATTTGCAGCTGCCTTCAAGCCAAAACAAGAATATAAGAAATTCCTTGGCCTAGTTGTGCTTCTCTTCATCTCCCGTTGAGGGAGCATATGAAGAAGATTGGAAAAAAATTAACTCCAAATCCAAAAAGAAAAAATAGCCTAATGTGGGAGGAGGGAACAAAGTGGGAAGGCCATCTCAAAAGGAAGCCAGAAATAAAGACACTGTTAGAGATGTATTCTTTGGAAAGCAAAAGACTCTAGAGCTACTTCTTGGTTCTAAGTCGAGAAAGAAGTAAAGTTGTTAGGGAAGTTGTCTTCCCTTTGCAACATCAAGGTGGTGCTAGTTTCTCTTGTTACTTTCTCATGATGATGCTATCTTGGAATATAAGGGCCCTAAAAATTCCCTATTAACAACATTTGATTAAGACTTCTTTGGTTGATGAGAGACCAAATATATTTATTGATTCTAGAAACCAAAATGAAAAAATAAACTTTTGATAAAGTTGTTAAGAATTTTTGTCCCAATTCTAACTATGCTATCAGTGATGCTGATGGAGCCTTGAGAGGTATAACTACTTGTTGGAACCCAGTTAGATTTAAGGGTTCTTTGGGGTTTTTCAGTAAGAACTTCTTGTTAGTCTCTCTTGAAGATCTTGTCACATCTAAGAAATAAAATCTGTTAAATATTTATGGGCCCAACTCCTGCCTGGATAGACTAGACTTATGGGATTTTCTAACCAATCAAATAAGCAACAACAAAGATGATTATTGGATGTTGACAGGGTATTTTAACTCTCCACTATTTCTTTCTGAGAAAAAAGGAGGATTGGAAGATTTCTTTGGTAGCATGATGGATCTGGTTGGCTTTCTTAACTTTGTAGGTCTCATTGATGTCCCTTTGACAGGGTCCTTATTCACTTGGTCTAATAGACGCCAAGGAAACCACCTCATCCAAGTCAAACTTGACTGATTTCTTATTTCCTCCAACTGGAACATTTTTTTGGCTCTAACCTTATCTTCTATTCATAAAACTTGCTTTTATCACAATGCTCTTCTCCTTTGCTGGGAGGATAATACTGTTAAAGGACATTTCCTCTTCAAATTCAAGACCATGTGGACTCACCACCTGATTATAAAACTCTAGTGAATAGATGGTGGAATGAACTATGTGCTAGAACCCCTATGTTTTGCTTGGATAATAAACTCAAGAGAGTCAAGAAAAGGGTTAGAGGATGGAATAAGTTCTCTTTCTATAATATCTTTCATATAAATAAATCTATTGGAGACAATATTAAAGAGGTTTAGAATTTGATGGAAAATGGCAATTTTGATGAGGCTTTATACAACAAAAAATGAGATATAAGATCCCAATGGTACAAAATCAACAAGAAGGAAGAGAATTTCTAGAAACACAAATCTTGGGTCCAATGACTCTATGAAGGTGATAGAAACACAAAGTTTTTCCACCAATAAATCATGAAACATATAAGCAGAAACATGATTAGATATCTAATAAAAGATGATAGCTCCATCCTTAATACAGAAGAGGAAATTTCTAGAGAAGTTGTCTCTTCTCAGATTCTTAGTAGAACTTTGTGGTTGAATTTGAAGAGCTAGATCGCCTCCTTCAGGTGATTCCCTAAGTTATCTTTGAGAAAGATCTAAAAGACCTAACTAAAGCTATCTCCCTTTAGGAAGTTAAGGTTGTTGTTTTCTCCTTCGGTGCCTATAAAGCCCTGGGGCCTGATGGGTTTCCTCCTATTTTTTCCAAGAATTTTGGGACAATACTTCTAAGGACCTCTTAAATCCTACTAGGGACATCTTTAGATCTAGAAGACTCCTAAACCAACTCAATTCCACATTTATTTCTCTCATCCCTAAAAAAGAGAAAGCTTCATCAATGCAAGATTTTAAACCCATCAACCTTTGTAATACCACTTATAAGATTTGTTCTAAGAGTATTGTTAATAGATTGAAGATGTTTCTGAGTAAGATGATTGCAGCTAACCAAAAATGTTTTGTTCAAGGGAGGCATATTTTAGATGCCACTATCTATACCCACAAGGTATTCCACTCCATGGATCGCAGCAAGAAATTGGGGATATTGGTGTTGAAGCTAGATATCTCCAAAGCTTATGATAGGGTGTACTGGCCATTTCTTATTGTTGTTATAAAAAAATTGGATTTGATGGTAGATTCCTCAAATTAATTACCTCATGTGTCATGACCCCTAAATTTTTTGTTATTGTGAATGGATTCCCTAAGGGGTTCTTCTCTTGTGGTCAAGGTTTGAGACAAGGGGACCCTTCTCCCCATACCTCTTTATTGTGGTAGCGAGGGTTCTTGAAAGAAATATTCAAACGTTGTTGGATTCTAAGTTATTAAAAGAGTTCAAAGAGGCTTCCTTTCTCCATCCTCAATGATCATGCTAAAGTCTTGAGTCAACATATTAACTACAACAAAAGTAAGATCTATTTCTTTAATAATTATCAAATTGTAAAAGAGAGGGTGATGCAAATTCTTGGGCGCCAAGATGTCATTCTCCTTGATGCTTACCTTGGTCTCCTGCTTATCTCTGAGAAGCCAAATAGTAACTACTGGGATTATATAATTGAGAGGATTCAAAAGAAGTTGGCTGGTTGGAAAGGGAAACTCCTAAGCCAAGCTGGGAAACTACAACTTCTCAAAGCTTCTTACAAAACATCCCAGTTTACTACCTTTCCCTATTCAATATCCATGTCTTCATAGGAGACAAAATTGAATAGATCGAAAGGAGGTTCTTGTGGTTGGGAATTGAAGAGAGAAATAGGATGGCCCTTGTGGGATGGGATAAATTTTGTGCTCTGAAGAGGGACGATGGTCTTGGAATCAAAAGGTTGAAGCTTTTCAATAAAGCTCTTGTGGCTAAAATGGGACAGTATCCACTAGAAGGCTTTGAAGATTGGGTGAAAATTCTAAGAACTAAATATCTGGTAAATAGGAACCAAGACTATTTTCTAAGAATAGAAGAACTCCCTTATGGCTCTATTTTCTGGAATAATCTTCTAAAAATAAGAGTGTTAAAAATAGGAGTTAAAAAGATAATAGGAAATGGTAAAGACAATGAATTATGGGATGATGTTTGGTCTAAATGCATGACCTTATCTTCCAATGACAATCTCACCCAAATTAGACACAGGCTCATAAGAAACCTTGGAAACTAGGTTAATGGGTACATAAACTAGGATGGTCAAAAATTGCAATGGATCAACTTCAAACATTACTTAAATGGAGTTGTTCTCTATGGAGGGAGACATAAATATTGGGATGTTTTTATGAATACATTATTAAAATATATTGGGGAGGTTGACTTCTTTTCAAAAAATAAAGAAGATGAATAGATCTAGACAAAAAATTCTCTGGGAAGCCTCTTAGTTAAGTTGGTTTATGAAATGATGGAGAAACCTCTAATCTATAAGGATGATTTCCATTGGAACTGTGTTTGGATAAAAAAATTGATTCCTAAGGTGAATTACTTCTAGTGGGAAATTGCTAAAGGCAAGATCCTTACTATAGACAACCTAAATAGAAGAGGGTTCCAATTTTTCAACAAATACTATCTCTGCAATGAAGTTGAGTCAATAATACACCTATTATTTCACTACTCCTACTCTAGAGAGGTGTGGTCTTTCTTTCTACCTTTACTTTTGACTGAATGAGTTTTTCCTTCTTCAATTAAACTCTTTCTAGAAAGTTGGAATGTTTTTCCTTACTCTCACAATATAATTGTTGACCTTTGGAGAAAAGTCCCTCCTTTTATAGCATGGGGGCTATAGAAGGAACGAAATGATAGAATTTTCAAGGAAACAACTAGAAACAACAAAGATCTTTGCCTAGCCATAAGATACTAGATTTAGGAGAAAATTAATGCAGGGATTTATGCATAGTCTACGCACATGCCTACTTACAAAGAAATCAAAATAAAGCAATTATGGGGTTTAAAGAAGGACCTAACAAACTGCAAATGGAATAAATAACTTATCAGGAAAAGTATGGTTCGGTCTCCCCCAGAGATTGGATGGATCAAATGCAACTTTGATGGCTTCTCTAAAGGTAATTCAGGATTAGCTGGAGTGGGAGGAGTTATAAGAAATCACCAGGGGATCCTTATAGAAGGCTATAAAAAATTCTTGGGAACTACCTCTAATAATGTTGTTGAGGAAATGGTTGTTTGGGCTGGATTAAACTATATGAAGGAGAAAGGCTATATTATGGTCATAATTGAAGGGGATTCCAAATTAATCATTGATCACTTTAAGGAGAATGCTAATGTGCCTTGGGAGTTGAGAGACGTTATGGATGACTGTAAAAGAATTCTCAAATCTTTTCAACATTATAATTTTTTTCATTTATACTAGGAAGGAAGCTTTACTGCTAATGATATGGCTAATGAGAGCCTTAAACATAATACATGGACCTACTAGGAGTACATTTCACTACTATGTCACATCAAGGATATTGTTAATAAGGAAAGATATGAAGCCGCTTATGATAAGGAGCCACAAGAAAGAAGGTGACGATCATTTATTTATTAATTTTATAATGATGGATTACATAATGCATATTCAAGTTTTTAGGAATAGGATGAAGGCTAATCAAATTATAATTATCAGAGGAATGATTGGTGATGTGGTAAATGTTCTCCCTGATGATTATATTAGCTCCCCTAATCTTTTTATATTGAATATCAAAGGCATGAAGAAATGAAATATTAATAAAATCTTATGGATAGATATTATTGGCTGGTACCCTAGGATGTATGATAAATTGATTGTCCCCACTCATACTCATTTAAAAAATTATCTAGCGATCGTAGAAATGACACCCCCTTGGTTTTCTTATCTTGCAAACTCATGTGTAATGACCACCTGATTAAATGCCATGTTTAAATGCACTGAATTTCATCATTTCCGATATGGGCATGAGAGTCATGCAAGATATCTTTCTTCATGATCCTTTCAACTCTCAGCTCTCTACCATAATTGATGGTGAGTTTAATCTAAAACCCCAAATGAAAACCACCAATTTTATCCTAAATGTTGAAGAGTTCACTTTGCATGTGATTTCTTTAACTGACGATAGAGGCTTAGGAGAAGATTACCTATTGCTTCACAAAGATTTTATGGGTGGGAAAGAAATTATGCGGGGCCCAAGAAAAGGACTAAACTTGGGAATTGTGACACTCTTAAACAAAATGAAGAGTTGTGGGGTCTATTTAATAGGGTCAAATTCACCCCATTTTTTAAAGCCATGGAGGGGTACAATGAGACTCTTAGCTACAAGTTGCATTTTTAATTATTGAAAATAAAAAAAAATTATATGCCAATTTACTAATGATGTTAGTCATTATTGTATGGTAAATAAAACCAAGTAAATTCCTTGTAGAAGGAGGTGGTTGTTACATATGGTATCAGAGCTACCGGGTTCAACACACAGACCTATAAGCTCACCACTTAAGCTTAAATTCCAACATTCACAGTGGATAATTTTGGGGTTCTTATGTGCCAGAATAGTGAGAACTAAGATGACTACAAAGAAATTTGTAATTGGCAACAAAAGGTATCTCAAGGCTAAGAAAGAGCAGGAGGCTCTAGTAAAAACCATTGAGGGAAATAATATTAATGGAGAGGCATATCTTGGTGATGGTGAAACCTTCAATGAAGCTATAAAACATGTTAAACAAGAAAAAAATGAATTGAAAGAGGAATCCAAGGCCATAACACACATCCCTCCAGCCAATTCCAACAAACCATCTCCTTCTAGGAACATGCCCAATGAATGTAGTATCACTAATCCTTTAAACAAACCTAAAGGGTTGAGAGAGCACCTGCAAGTGCATCCACCACCCAAGATTATAGTAATAAGTTCTAATAAATCTGAGGGATATACCCCTCTTGTCCATAATGAATAGTCATTTTATGATAAAATCTTGCAATTAATAAGGATGTTATGTATCCATCATTGAGATAATAAAAGGAAGTTTGAAAGAATGTGCCAAATTCTCTCTTTAACTTATAATGGAATGTGTCAAAAATTATTTGAATTTCTATGAATAAATGCAATAAATGGAAACTAATTAAAAAAATTTAAACTGGAAAATTTAAGTGAAGTATAAGTCCAAAATGGTTCAAACCAGGAGTAATCAAGAGAGAAGCCAGGAAGTGGGGCAGCCTTTCAAGAATTCAGAGGCTAAACTAGAATAAATTATCACCATGTTGAAAGAGACAAGAGAAAGGATAAATAATTTAGAGGGTGAAGTGAGGGGTAGACCTAGAAAAGAACCCACCTTTGAAGGTGAAAATGAAAATCGCCATGTTCATACTAGTCAAAATGAGCATGGGGAAACCCACTCAAAGTCCAGGTCGAATGATGCAAAAATAGATCAATTAACCAAATAATTATCTAGGGATATGAAGAAAATTACTCCCACAAAATTTGGTGGTACAATGAGTAGAGTGTCATAGAGGTATGGCTCACCAAAATGGAGTACTTTAAAATTATAAATTACTCTGAAGTGACTAAGGAAATATGGGGACCTTATCAATTGGTAGGGGAAGCATCCACGTGGTGGATGCAAAAGAAAATGGAGTTAGGTGTGAGCTCTCTGAAGCTGACATGGGATGAATTTGTAGCCATCTTTAGGAAAAGGTGGTTACCACAACTCTACTTCGACCAGAAGCTCGTGGATTTTCAAAATCTAAGATAGAGATTCCTCTATGAACAAATATTGGGAAAAGTTCACATGCTTCTAAAGTACATCCCTCAATACCAAAAATATGTGAGGTTTAGAATTAGAAAGTTCATTATGGGTTTGAATGCTCAAATTGGTGGAGAGGTGGATGTACATGGTCCTACCACAATGGATCAAGTATATGAGAAGGCCATTAAGCAGGAGCAGAGGCTCAAATCCATGTCTGCATACAGAGAAAGAAATCACAAGAAGTATAACTGGTCACAATCTTCTAAACCTTTCAAGAGAAGGAGTGAAAATCAAGAGTTCCATAAGAAAGGTGATAAGGGCTCTCATGGGAACCAAAATGAGTCCAGAGGGGGCATAAGGAATGTTAGTAACAATAATGGAAAGAGAAATGGGGATAATGCAGGAAAGCATTCAAAAAGGTGAGGTCCTGTAAGAGGATGTTTTTCTTATGATGATGATCACTATACAAATCAATTCCCTATCAAACACCAAGCCCTCAACCATGAAGAAATCCTTTGTTGATGCAATAAGCTACTTTTCAATAAAGGATATATGCAACCTTGGATACCAAATCAAACTCCAAGCATTTTTTTTGGAGTACCCATTATAGTTTTAGTTGATATTAGTGCAATGAAATTTTTTGTTTCTCCTAGATTATTAAGAAAAATATCTAGAAAATTTGGGTACATAGAAAATTATTGGTTTTTTAAATATGCAAACCAGTCAAGAGCTTAGGCAGAGTAGTGCCTATTCAAAGCTAGGGTTGATTTTCCAAGTTTTTCAGCAGAGGTTAACCTTCATGTAGCACCTTAGGTTCCTATAATGCCATCCTAGGGATCAATTGGTTATGGAGGCATACAACAAAGGAGTATTTTTTTCCAAGGTAGTAGAATGTTTAGGTGACCTAGGAAATAGAGTATTCCTACAAGGAACTTTGAGAGAGGTCAAAATAAGGTAAATATATGCTATGCAAATAAAAAGGGCTAAGAAAAGGGGATGACATCTCTTTGCAGTTAAAATGGAGGAAGAAGAAGAACCAAAGGATAATGAAGAGTTCATCTTCCAATATTATTTTATGTTCTATGAGTCCCATAAATTCTATGAGGTGGGAGACAAAGAATCCATGGATCAAGAAAGATTAGACATGGAAAAGTATACATTTCTTTGAAACATTGAGGATGTACTCCTAGAAAAATTTCCTAGGTTACCTCCCAAAAGAGCCTTCAATTTCTCTATTGATATCATATCAGGATCAAAGCCAATATCCAAAGCTCCTTATTGGATGACTACAATGGAATTGAAAGAGAATTTGCAAGAACTGCTACAAAAAGGGTTGATAGGACCTAGTGTTTCACCTTGGGGAGCATCGATGATCTTTGTTAAGAAGAAAGATGATACTGCACTTGTGCATAGATTAAAACATGCTTACTAAAGTGACAATAAAAAACAAGTATTTGTTTCCACGTATAAATGATCTCTTTGATCAAATGCATGGGGCAACAGTTTTCCTTAAGATCAATTTATGATCTGGGTATCATCATTTGAGGCTCAAGGATGAGGACATCCACAAAATAACTTTCACAACTAGGTATGGACACTACGAGTTTATAATTCTTCCATTTGGACTGACGAATGCACCTGCAACACTCATGAACTTGATGAACAATGTATTGAGGGACTATATGGATAAGTTTGTTCTCATCTTCCTCAATGACATATTCATATATTCTAGGAATGAGGAAGAGCACCTACAACATTTGCAGTTTCTCCTTCAGTGGTTAAGGGAACATAGGTTGTATGGGAATATATCAAAGTGTATGTTCTTCTAGAAGGAAGTGCAGTATTTGGGCCATATAATCTTGACATAAGGAATTGTAGTGGATCCTGCAAATGTTAAAGTTGTTTTAGAGTGGCTTGGATCAAAAAACATGCAAGAATTTTTCATTTTTATGGGATTGGCAGGATATTATAGGAAGTTTGTGGCTGATTTCTCAAGAATTGTATGTCCCATTACTTCTCTTCAAAGAAAGGGTAAGAGGTTTGAATGGTCATAAAATGTCAGGAGGCATTTGACCTATTGAAGGAAAAGTTGACTTCGACACCAATTTTGAAAGTTCTTGACCTAGAGGGGCAATTCGTAGTCATCATTGATGCCTCAAGAGGGGGATTAGGCGGTGTACTTATGCAGGATGGATGAGTTATTGCCTTTGATTCCAAGAAGTTGAAAACCTATGAGTAGAACTATGCACCCCATGATCTTGAGCTTGTAACAATTGTGCATACATTACAGATGTGGCAACATTATTTGTTGGAGAAAACTTTTGAGTTGAGGTCTGACCATCAGGGTCTCAAGTACTTGTTTACCCAGCCTCACCTAAATTCTTGATATAGGAGATGGCTAGAGCTAATATTATATTATGACTTTGAGATCGGCTACATCAAGGGCAAGGAAAATCGAGTTGCAGACACCCTAAGTAAAAGGAGGCATATCTCCTCGATGATCTTTGTGCAAAAAAATTTCAATAGCCAAGTATTGCAAAAGTCCAGAGGAGACGAATATTATGAGTAGGTAAAAAAAGCTCTAATGGACAACCCCCAAGATCCATGGTAAAGTGTAATAAATTGTATACCTTTACAATTTCACGCTATGTTTGGGTCCCTTAATTTATTGGACTTAATTTAACTTCTAATTTTCCAAATTATGCATTCCAAAGCCTTATTTTTACCATTTTCCAAAAAGGAAACCAACATTAAATAAATGCATTTAATAATTAAATTGCTATGGATTATGTGTGTCTTGGAAATATAGGCCAAGACCCATTCACCCATTGGTGAATGGATACCCTTTATGAGATAGGACCCAATTTAAAATCTATTTTAGGTGATATTTTAATGATCCAAATTCAAATTGTAAGTGTCAGATTTTGAAATCTAAGTTTTGGGAAATTAGATAAACGCCTATAAATACATAGTATTTTTATCATTTGGAATTGAACACACCTTTATGAAGCAATCCGATTGAAAAAAATATTTTAAAGAGCATTCAAGAGAAACATTATCACTCATCTATAGTAGCAATCAAGACCCTAACCTCATGTCAAATTTTATGAGTGTTTATGTTGTCTTGTGAAGGATAACATTGTGTTGTAGGTCTTCATGCATCCGGCATTCAAAAAAACCAAGCAAGAAAGATCCAATTCCTTTGAAGCGATGTGTATGTCTTCAGTCCTTCAAGGAAAATATTGAAGGGTGGTGAGTTGCAACAAGTTGTTCATTCATCATTTCCTTCCTTTTCATTAAGGTTTTCATCATTGACATTGCCATTGTGAAAGTGGGAACACTATTCATGGTGTGGAAAACTCCTATATGGCACAACCATTTTTCCCTCTTTGTGTATGTGTAGGTTACAGGTTGAAGAAGGATTGAAGAGGTCTTTAAGATAAATTTTGCATTGTTGCATTTGTTATCATCATTCTTGTCAAGATACAGAAACTAAGTTGCAAAATTCATTTATGACATTCCGACAAATTTGTAGGTGGAAAATAATATCTTAGATCTAGCATTAGAGGACTATAAAAAGTGTTTTTGGAAGCCTAACCAATGAACCTTTTTCCTAGGGTGAACGAGTCCTCCTACACATTCTAAAAACAACTTTTGGTGGTAGGTACACGCCCTTTGATATCTCCCAAATCTTCCCACAAAGTGTTGTTATAGTTTCTGTATCTTAGGAATTTACATTTTACATATTAGGTCACATAGTTCAATTAGTTTCATCATTTCAAATCATTCCTAACCATTCTATGCCCCTAAAGAATCACTAACCCAGGTTTGATTGACTCACCATTGAAGTTGAAAGTCAATACCCTAGTTTTGTGGTTGGTATTCTAATGAAATTTGGGAAAAGGCACATTGGATCTTAGGTTCTTTGCATTAAGGTCCTAGGATCCCCCTTTTTCTCCTATTCCATTTTGGTGAACCTGATATTTGACATCTGTAGTGTAGTAAAATTCATACACTTGCATTTTCACACTTGTTTGGGCCCGTCTTGCTTTGTTTATCCTTATTTATGTCTTAATTGGTCCTATTTTGCATCCACAAGCCTAATAAACTATCTTTTTATGGCTAATCATGATAAACATCAAAGGAGAAACGTTAATTTAATGATTCTTTCTGTGTGTCCTTGATTTTTGGATTGGGACTAAAATGCCACCTAAGGTGTCTTTGTCCTCCATAGGTCTTGGGACCATGATTTTGAAAGCACCTAAATAGGTCACTTTTTGGAGTCTATGCCCCAAGTTTCAATCCTTGGGACTAAGATTCCACCTAGGGAATCTTAGTCCTTGAGTTATTTTCAGGATTTAATTTCAAATTTTGGTAGGATTTAGCCTCCTTTATTTAATGAATTCATATGTCAGCTTGGTGTGGTGTAATTTTGGGATATTAAGCATAGATAAGTATAAATATCGGGTTCTTCCACTCATTTTTCATCCAAGCATTCAAGTATTCGTTCCTAAGGAAAGTTTATGAGATCAAGAGCATTCAAGAGTAGTTCATCAAGCATTTGGAGCCATCATCAAGATTCAAGCATCATATCAAGGAGATTCTTGCATCATGTGTGTTTTTGAGCTAACATTTGTGATGTAGGGTTTTGATTCAAGCAAGAAACTCAAGTCAAGATCTATCAAGAACTCCATTGATTCAAGATCTACATTCAAGCTAGCCACTTCACACAAGTTTACAGATTTCACAACAAGGGTTTAGTGAGTTGCAACATAGAACTTTTTTCATTCATCATTTCCATCCATTATTTTTATTTCATTTCAAGGTTTAATTACCAAGGGGTTTTACCAAGGAAAACCACCATTTACTAACAATTAACAAGTTTTTCCTCTATTGTGTGCTTGTGATTGCAGATTTAGGTTGAAGACTTGAAAATTGAATTTGAAGTAAAAAGTTACAAAGTTGCATTGCAAAGTTCTCATCTTCACATAAACTCACCTACAAGTCAAATCTGGAAGTTTCAAAACCTAAGATCTGAGAAGAAGGAAGTGCAGACCTTGGACCTTAGGATCACATTAAGAGATTTTAGAAATTCATATCAGGACTAAGATGGTAGCAAGGGTGTCTTAGTCCTCCAAGTGGAATTTTGGAGAGATTCTTTTGGATCTTGTTCCAACATTCGAAGATTCTGCATCTACCCCAAAAAATAGCAACATGACTAATATGATAGTAAGGGCGTATTAGTCCTCCATATCATATTTTGACAACTTCTTTGCATTTTCAGAATCCTTATCACATTTCTAGACTTCCCAGGTACACATATCCTAACTTGTTGCATAATTTCATCATTTGCATCCTTTATTTAGTTTACATTATTAGGTTTTGTAGGTTTGAATGTTAAGTTGTCTTTTCCAAGTTTTTGCTTGGTGGTGAACCCCTCAAAGCTTAGAGAACCCCCTCCTAGGTTTTCCTTGTTAAGAATTTACCCACCTTGTGAGGTTGATAGTCAATCCAATTTGGGACCCTAGGACATTATTGAATGACCCAAGGGGAATAGAGTTGGCATTCACCCACTCCATTTTCCCCATGGTTCATTTTGGTGAACCTGACGTGAAAGAGCATTCATTTTTTGATTTGGAGTCCATAAAATTCCTAGATCTAGGTTGCATTCATTATTGCATTAGCAAAAGTGCATCTAGGGTTTCTTATATTTAGTGAAAGTGCATCTAGGGTTTCTCATATTTGCATTAGTGAAAGTGCATATATAGTTTGCATTTCTGATTTCTTGCATCATTTTATCTCATTGAAAAATTTAAAAGTGCATTTTTACTCATCCTAACTACATTTAGAAACATTATTATTGCATTCAAATTTGAAAAAATTGCATTCAATTGCTTGTCACTAGTTACTTTTTCTTGCATTCATTTGCACATTTTCTTGTTTCTAAACATCAAGTTCCTGGGTAGGCAACCTGGGAACACTATAAACAACTTAGAATTTTCTATTTTTCTGACAAAAACCTTTGCTAGGACTAAAATTCCCTTCCTAGAGTCTTAGTTCCTCTCAAGGTTTTTGGCTCAGAATCCTGTCTCTATTGTTTTCTTTCTATTCGCTTTTTGGAACTTCAAAATCTCACCAGTAGGACCAAGACGCCCTTACTGGTGTCTTAGTCCCTATGGAATTTGAGGTTCCAATTTTCAAGGTTTAAATCTACTTTTTTGTGCTTCTATTTGCTACTATTAGTTATATGTTTCAGTGGGTTGACCTTTTGTTTCATGCATTTTACTAAATCTAGCTTAAAATGGTCCATCTCATGCATTGCTTCATTTCAAATTTTCATTCACAACATTTCATTGCATAGCATAATCAGTAAATTACCTTGTTTGAAATCTAAAAATTGCATTTAAACATTTCACATTAGGTCATTGAATTGCACTTTATTTACTTTTCCATGATAACATGTTTTCTTTCAAGAGATGTGGCTTTGATATGGTTAGAAATGGATTGCATACTTTTACAACATCCCCTCTTATGAGTTCAATTTAGAGTACGACAATGAGGTCATTAAGAAACATGTTAGTCATCCTTCTACTATCTTTCATAGTTATGAGAACATCTTAGAGAAAGCAGATCAAACCATTGACACAATCATTAATATTACATTGCTTATTAGTGAGGATGGTACGATACAAGAGGATGCAAGTGTAGACAATCATAACAATCATACTTTTTCTTCTTTTGATACCTCTCCTATTAGTGATGGAGGTATCTTGGTGAAAGAAGATACAAGAATTGAGAATCTTGATGGTCCCTCTCTTCTTCCCCCTTTGGAAGATAGTATGACACAAGATGATGAGATTATTGCTACTACTTTACTTAGTCCAAATCTATCCCTCAACATCTCCCCTAATTGTAAGAAGGCTTTAGTAAAAGAGGATAGACTCATGAACGATCATGAAAATCACATTTTTTAGGAGGACATGTGGATTGAAAGTGATAATATTATCTCTCTCCTCCCTAATGTCTCTAACATTTGGAAAGACCTATTTGAACAAAAGCATTCAATCATTCATAAGCATGAAATTCATAGTTATCCTTCTCTTGATGCCTCCCCTACTTGTTATGAAGCTACTTTATAAAATCTAACCATGGAATGTGATAAACATCTTACAAGCTCTTCTACTAGGGTATATGGTATAGAACAAGAGAAAGGGACCTTAGAGAAAAAGGATAGAGTCATGAACAATCATAACAATCAAATAGAGCCTTCTCCTAATATCCCCACTATTGATGAACAAGATAATTCAACCATTGATAACTCCCTTACGTGTGATGAAGTCATCTTAGAAGAACTAATCCTTGAATGTCAAGAAAATTTGTTTTGTAGTTCTCTTAAAAACTCTCCTACTAGGGACGATATAATGGTAGAAGACAATGAGAACACTAACAATAGTAATTCCTTAGATGAAGATGATGAAGTAACATTAGAATCCCCTTCACTAAGAGATTATGAAAATAAGGATAAGTCTTTTGAGGTTATGCACATTAGATACCCCTTGGAGTACTCTCTCGAGCCTAAACTTATCATCTATCCATCCTCTCAAAAAACACAAGTTCAAAAAAACCCGCCCTTATCCTCGAACCACCTAAGAACAATGTTTCATAGCAACCAAGTTACAATACCGTTGCTCATACATACAACACTAGGAATAATCCACAACCAATACAAACACCTTCAACATCCCTCCCATTGCCTAATCCTATCTTGCCTAGTGCCCCTCGTTTTCCTTCACAAAGTGGAAATGAGTATGATCTTGTTGAACAACTTATGAATACTCCCACAAAGATATCCCTTTGGGACTTGATTCAAAATTCACCTAACTATCACACTATGCTTCAAACTGCCTTACAACAATTTCCTATCCCTTCTAATGTGCAACCGAATGACATAGCAGCCATGATTCAAGGAATAAATGTTGAAATTGTTTTCCACCAAAGTGAACTCCCTCATTTGGAAGTGCAAAAACAATGTGATGCTTTCATGATAATAGCTCAATATATAAGCACAAGGATAAAGTGAACCCTTGTTGACAATGGCTCTGCCCTTAATGTGTGTAGTATAAACCTTTTGGATAGGCTTAGTGTGGATAAATAAAAAATTCAACCTGATTCTTTATCTATTAAGGGATTTGACAATGTAGGAAAACAACCACTTGGTGTGATCACTTTGCCTATTATAGCTGGAAAGGACACATTAGAAACACCAATTCATGTTATGCCTCATAATCTTTCATATAATCTCCTTTTAGGCAGACTGTGGATTCATGCAATGAATAATGTGCCTTCTACCCTTCATTATAAAATGAAGTATGTCTACAACAACAAAGTGTACACATTGGACGCTGATAATGAGCCTTATAGTGTCTTACACTTGAGAAAAAGAAAGAGAATCCTTTGAAAACATTGAAACCAACTACACAAATTTAGAACCCGCACAACAACAAAAAGACAAAGAAAAATGTATTAAAGAAGTCACAAAGTTACTGGAAGATGATTTGGGTTCCTTGGAATTCAAACCAACATTCATGGGAGAATACAAGATCATAAACAAATATTCAGACAAGGGAAAAGTAAAAGCAGTAATGTCAAAAAAATAATTGAAAGACCCTTCGAAAGCATCCACCTCAACCACTTCAGAACAAAAGACAACAAATTAAATGAAATTTTTTGATGAAAATGAATATCAACAACCTCTGAATCCTAAATAAATGAAAAAGCTTTATGGAAAAGGTTACAAACTTATGAAACAACTTGGATACAATGGAAAAGGATGTGGTGCTAGAGAACAAGGTATTTGCGTCCCTATAGAGCCTAACACACAAAACAACCCGTGGTCTTAGTTATTGTCCTTTCATAGAAATCAATCCATTAAACAAACCTTCACTTAATATCAACACTCTTACAAAATATTCCTCTAATCCAACTTTGACAGTAGTGCATCCTGAATTGATAGACACTAGTGGTCTTGAGTGTTATACTTTGCAAGAAACAAAACAAACAAAGAAATCCTCGCTTAATGTAAATGTCATCTCGCAAAAAATTAATGTTTTGAATTCGTTAGATTTTACACGCTCCTGTAAAGGAGAGAACAAAATCTCACAATCTAAAGAGTCTTATGTAGGTATGACACCTTGTACTAAGCAAGAGACATCTTTGTCACAAAATAACGAAACATCCTCTACTTTTGATCAAGAGAGTATCTTGAAAAGACTCCTCCAAGATCATCTGATCTCTCTCCCTCCAAGAACATGAAAGAAATTTTACTACAAACATTCATTTTGTGCATATCATAGAGTTCATGGTCATTCTACTAATTAATGTAAGGCTTTGACAAACAAAATTCAATATCTTAAGGATTGTGGTGCTCTCCCTTGGGTTGATGCGCCTACTTCCTCTTTTCATTTTGGCTCATCCTTGTCCTACACTAAGTGGGGGAAAAGGGTTAGATAGCCTTGTCCTTGTATGTCACTTGTCATTGTCGCTTTTGGCTAGTTAATCACCTTTCATGTACATAAAAGAGCAAGCTTGGGAGGTGGATGACATGCCTTAAGTTGGATTGCATGTGACATACTTATTCATGATGTAGCTTATTGGAAACATGTGATCCGACATAGGGCTTTCCAAATAATCTCTCATGTCTTCTACTTTAAAACAATTGCTCACAACAATGTTGTTAGCAACCGCTTTAAAGTGGGGGCATACATCAACACTCATGTTTTATTGTGCAATTTTCTTTCTTCCTATGATGCTTTCCTTTTTTGGTAGTGTCATTGGGCTTGAATTCCTTTGAGAGTGTCATATTTCTTTGACTTGTCCTCTCTTGGATACATTAGGCACAATGTTCCCTAAGAAGAGACCTTGCACGAACTAATCAAAATCCCTTCGAACATCCCTCTTTCTTATTATGTTGCATCTCTGTACCTTATTAAAGTCATGGAGGTATGGCTTTGATATGGTCCCCTGGGGCTCACCTAGTGAACAACTAGCTTTAGTAGCCCTTGTGAGCATGCATTTTCTTTTTGTCCTTATCATAGTCATGGGGATATGACTTTGATATGGACCTCTTGGGGCTCACCTAGTGGACAACTAGCTTCACTAGCCCTTGTGAGCATGTGTTTTGTTTGCATAGTGGAAAACACATTCCACTTGTAAACCTCTTTTGGAAAAACAACCTAGACCTGGTCCACAATGCGTTGGACGGCCAGTTGAAGCTTGATCCATAGAATTTTTCTTTTTCCTTTTTCTATCTTTGATGGTGTATGCTTGCGATCTGGTTATGGCTTCATATATCATCCACAAGTGTGTTCCTTTGTGCTTATGTTGGATTGCCATAGGATCTTGATCTTGGGGGCTTGGCCACCCTCTTGGTACATTGGAACACCTCTTGATTGCATGGTTGGCTACTTTAGTGTGATTTTGAAGCAAGTTCATCCTCTCACTAAAGTGAGGGCTAAATGTAGTGTAGGAAAATGCATACCCTTTCATTTTATGCTTGTTTGGGCCCGCCTTGCTTTGTTTATCCTTATTTATGTCTTAACTGGTCCTATTTTGCATCCACAAGCCTAATAAACTATATATTTTTATGGCTAATCCCGACAAACATCAAAGGGGAAATGATAATTTAATGATTTTGTATGTGTGTCCTTGATTTTTGGACTGGGACTTAAATGCCACCTAAGGCATCTTTTTCCTCCATAGGTCTTGGGACCCTGATTTTGAAAGCACCTAAATAGGTCCCTTTTTGGAGTATGTGCCCCAACTTTCAAGCCTTCAGACTAAGACGTCACCTAGGGTGTCTTAGTCCTCCTTGAGTTATTTTTGGGATTTAATTTCAAATTTTGGTGGGATTTAGCCTCCTTTAATTAATAAATTTGTATGTCAACTTGGTGTGGTGTAATTTTGGGATATTACACATAGATAAGTATAAATACATGGTTCTTCCACTGATCTTTCATCCAAGCATTCAAGTATTCATTCCTAATGAAAGTTTATGAGATCAAGAGCATTCAAGAGTATTTCATCAAGCATTTGGATCCATCATCAAGATTCAAGCATCATATCAAGAAGATTCTTGCATCATGTGTGTTTTTGAGCTAACATTTGTGATGTAGGGTTTTGATTCAAGCAAGCAATTCAAGTCAATATCTATCAAGCACTCCATTGATTCAAGATCTACATTCAAGCTAGCCACTTCACACAAGTTTGCAGATTTCACAACAAGGGTTTGGTGAGTTGCAACATAGCACTTTGTTCATTCATAATTTCCCTACATTATTCTATTTCATTTCAAGGTTTAATTAGTACCAACAAGGGGTTTGACCAAGGAAAATCCCCATTTACTAACAATCAACAAGTTTTTCCTCTCTTATGTGCTTGTGATTGCAGATTTAGGTCAAATACTTGAAGATCATTTGAAATGCAAAGTTGCAAAGTTACATTGCAAAGTTGTCATCTTCATGAAAACTCACCTATAGGATGAATTTGGAAATTTCAGAACCTGAGATTTGAGAAGAAGTGCAGAACTTGGACCTCAAGATCACATTTGAAGATTTCAAAAATTCAGATCAGGACTAAGACGGTAGCAAGGGTGTCTTAGTCCTCCAAGTGAAATTTTACAGAGATACTTTCGGAACTTGTTTCGGCATCTGAAGATTTTGCATCTGCCCTAAAAAAAATCAATGGGAATAATAAGATAGTAAGGGCATCTTAGTCCTCCAAAGCATATTTTGATAGATTTTTTGCATTTCTATAATCCTTATCACATTTCCAAACTTCCCAAGTACACATATCCTAACTTGTTGTTGCATAATTTTATCATTTTCATCCTTAATTTAGATTACATTATTAGGTTTTGTAGGTTGAATGTTAAGTTGTCTTTTCCAAGCCTTTGCTTGATGGTGAACCCCTCAAAGCTTGGAGAACCCCCTCCTAGGTCTTCCTTGTTGAGAATTGACCCACATTGTGAGGTTGATAGTCAATCCAATTTGGGAACCTCAGACGTTATTGAATGACCCAAGGGGAATAGAGTGGGCATTCACCCATTCCATTTTCCCCACGGTTCAACATCATAAATTTATGATTTGGAAGTCTTTCAAACCCTAGATCTAGGTTTCACATCATTTTGTTTTGCATCCTTCATTTAGGGTTACATATTGTACGTTTGCATCATTAAAACTCATAAAAATTGAAAAATATTACACATTTTTTGTCATAGTTTGCATTAGTTTTGTGTTTCCACCATTTAGATCAGAATTTTATTCAAAATTACACTCAAAATTTATCAATTTTGTGTATACATTGTCATACATTTGCACTTTCATTTCATCAAAAAATTATGGAAAATATAATCATTATATAATCACTTTGCAACCAAAAATAGTAATCATAAACAAAAACTTAGACACTCAGTTTTTAAATTTCTAGACCCCTGTACAAAGACTCATTCGCCTCTAGGCAACCCTC
Organism: Sequoia sempervirens; assembly: GCA_007258455.2. Classification (NCBI taxonomy): domain Eukaryota; kingdom Viridiplantae; phylum Streptophyta; class Pinopsida; order Cupressales; family Cupressaceae; genus Sequoia; species Sequoia sempervirens. Next base: position 691,448,398 of record VDFB02270651.1, read on the forward strand.
TCCTTGTACAGGTGCTTCTACAAATTTTTGCACACATTTATGTCTTTATCTACTCAAATTCCCTGTTCTTGGAGATCTATATTATAGTTTCAAATTTTGCATATTTTGAAGCATTTTACATTTAGTTCATTTGGTCAAAAGAAAGATCATTGTTTAGAATCAAAATTTGCATAGAAAATTCATCATTTTCAAAATTCTGCATTTTAAATCAATTAATTATCATATTTCAGATCTGAAAGTTGCATTCAATTTTCCTAAATAACAATAATATTATTGCATACTTTCCTAGAATTGGAAAAATTTCATCATGGATATGCATTTTGGTTAAGTGTGGATGTCCTTGAAATCCTTGGTTGATGTTTCAAGTTATGTGTTTGGTGATGATTCTAATGCAATTGAGACTATTCATGATCCTTCACCTCCCAATGAATGTCCTCTTGAAGTAGATATCTTGGGTGAAGATGAAGTGAGCATCCAAGAATTCATACACAACTCCTTGCATAACCTTGATAAAAATGCAATTGTTTATCCCTCAATGCAATGGCCTAATAATCCATGTCAACAACCAACACCTCCTATAATTCCACCACTTGATATGTTCAATATTTTACATCCTGAAATTGAACCATAAGGTTTATCTAAACCAAAGAGCATGGAAGCACACATTGATAGTAAACACAAGGAACCTATGCCATTTGAGAATTTCTTATCTTATATGCACAAAGTTACCAATACATCAATTGATTTAGAACAAACTTATGGCCAAGGCTTTAGGATTTTGAAAAATCAAGGATGTGACATTCACAATGAGCATGAAGTATGTTCCCTCTTGGAACAAATAACATTTAAAGATACTAAGGGATTAGTATATCAATATCCTCGGCCTTCACATCAAATAGTTGCTCAATCAAGTAAGAAACCCAAACCCTATAAACTTAAGAAGCTACCATTTTTACAGACTATAATCAAGACTGATGGAACTTAGATAAATTTCTCAGCCTATGACTAATTACATTACCACCTATCTGTGAAAACAAGAAAGGAAAAAGTACAAACATGTCTTACTATGCATATCATAAAAAACTTGAGCATCTTACTAATGAATGTCATACTTTAAAGAAGGTATTGAGAGAATTTGATGATTTTGCAAGTCACCATGATCATATAATCAACTAACAATTATCTACTTTGCTCCTTGCCATGTTCAATAGTTATAGAATCATAGCATGTTCACTACCACATGTATTGAACTTTATGCATAATTATATTTTATATTACAAGGAGCAACATCTAATACTCTATCTTGGCTCACCTTTTTTTCCTTACACTTGGGGGGAAAGGGGTTAGGTAATGTGGTCCTAGGTGTATTCCTTATTGGGATCCCTTTCTTTCTCCTTAAAATGTTAGTGTAGCAAGTACACTAACATTTTAAGGGGGGCATATAGTCCCCTATTTATTGTTTGCATGTTCCCTTCTTAGTGATGATGGCATACATTTCCTAGGAAGTGTGACCATACTAACCAAAGTGTGGCTTTCTCAATCCATGTGAAGTATCACTTTTGTAATGTTAGGCTTAATTCCCTATAAGAGTATGACCCTTCTTGGCATATGATATTCCTTTTGGTGGTAATTCCATGGTTTGCATTCCCTAAGGCATGAATTTTTTATTCCTCGACTAGTCCTCTCTTGGTGGTGATGTCAAGTGTGATGTTCCCAACAGTGTGACCTTCCATGCATTAAGTAAAACCCCTTTGATTATCATTATTTTTTACCTTGTCATAATCATGGCCACTGAGCATAATACAACTTGTTTTTTTTTTTTGATCAAAAGTGGTAGGCCACTATAATACAACTTGTTTGTTAGTAGTGCCATGTTATATTATTTCATAAGTGTCTAGTATAATACAACTTTCTAGCCTTGTGAAGCAATTTTATTCCACAAAGTGTCTATCATATTACAACTTGTTAGCCTTGTGAAGCATTAATCATTTTGTGGCAACTTATCAAAAGTTATTAGGGAGTATAGATTTTGATATGGTTTTACAAATGGGTACATACCTATAGACTTGGTGTGTCCTTCCCATTTATGCCACCTTTTTTTATGAGTGCACACCTTGTAGACCTAGTGTTTGTTTCTCATCCTTTTTCCTTGGAGGCTCACCTAGTGAAAAGCATACTTCATTGGCCCTTGTGAGCCTATTTTATAGACACATAGCATAACACAACTTGCTAGTCCATATTTTTCTTTTTCTTTTGCATTAGCTTTGAAATCGAATGTTGGTGTACCTTGTTTCGTTGCTGCATATGTGTGTGTTCTTTTGTTCCTATGTTGGTTTACCATGGGATCTTAGATCCTAGGGGCTTAGGCATCTCCCTTGATCTTTTTCATCCTATCTCTCTAACATTTGTGCACTTGGGCTCCTCTTGAAATATATTTCTCTAATTTTGTGTAAGTCTAAGCGTAAGTTCATACTCTCACTAAAATGGGGGCTAAATGTAGTGTATGAAATTGTATACCTTTATAATTTCACACTATGTTTGGGTCCCTTAATTTATTGGGCTTAATTAAGCTTCTAATTTTCCAAATTATATATTCCAAAGCCTTATTTTTACCATTTTACGAAAGTGGAACCAACATTAAATAAATGCATTTAATAATTAAATTTCTATGGATTATGTGTCCTAGAAATATAGGCTAGGACCACTTCACCCATGGGAAAATAGGTCTCCTTTATGAGCTAGGACCCAATTTAAAATATGTTTCTAGTGGTATTTTAATTATCCAAATTCAAATTGTAAGTGCCAGCTTTTGGAATCTATTTTTTGGGAAATTAGATAAACACCTATAAATACATAGTCTTTTTATCATTTGGAATCAAACACACCTTTATGAAGTAATCCTATTGAGAAAATTATTTTCAAGAGCATTCAAGAGTAGCATTATAAATCATTTGTAGTAGCAATGAAGATCCTAACCTCATGTCAAAGTTTATGTGTGTTCATGTTGTCTTCTGAAGGCTAACATTGTGTTGTTGGTCTTCATGCATTCAAGTATTCATGAAAATCAAGCAAGATCCAATTCCCTTGAAGTGATGTGTATGTATTTAGTCCTTCATGGAAGATATTTAAGGGTGGTGAGTTGCAACATGTTGTTCATTCATCATTTCCTTCCTTTCCATTAGGGTTTTCATCATTGACATTGCCATTGTGAAAGTGAGAACACTATTCACAAGGTTTGATTGAGCCAAACCCCTATATGGCACAACCATTTTTCCCTCTTTATGTATGCGTAGGTTATAGGTTGAAGAAATATTGAAGATATCTTGAAGAGAAATTTTGCATTGTTGCATTTGTTGTCATCATTCTTGTCAAGCTACCGAAACTAAGTTGCAGAATTCATTTCTGGATTATGATAAATTTGCAGGTGGAAAACATCTCAGATCTAACATCAGAGGGCTGTAAAAAGTGTTTTTGGAAGCCTAATCAAATACCCATGATCATCCCCTTGGTTGGAGTCTAGGGGCAGCACGCTCTGGCAGGGGCTTGGAGGTAGCATCCCCAAAAGAAGAATTTTATTTATATTTTATCATTGTAAATCTAGACCATTCATCATTATGTCTCATATCTAACAATTGATATTTTATTAGCTTGATCTGCCCTAGAAGGCAACCCTATTTTATGAGGGCATTGTATTACGGCTATGTAAAGTGATTTATTGTGAGATTCTAATAATGGTCGTGTTATCTCTAGATCTTTGAGTGGTGATACTCTTGTGAGAAGCTTGCTCTACAATTATATTGTAATCTTCATGATTGTTGAATAATATATTGGGAAGATTTTAGAGTGTGGGGTTTTTCTCCCAAAAGGATTTTCCCCACATAAATCATTGTGTTGTGGTATGCATGATATTTTTGTTTATTTCTATTTAAGTTTCTTTAACTGTTAAAGATCTGTAAAAGTTTTTTATTATTCTCCTCTTAAGATTAGTGTAGGAAGTTGATCTACTTCCTTACAAGTGGTATCAGAGCCCGGTCACCTTTGGTTTTAGTTGTGGGTTGTTGAGTTTTTTGAACTATTCCATATTTGAGTGGGAGCTTGTGCAAAAGACACTTTGTGATCTTGTTGTAGGAATTCTCAGATGGAAAGTTCATTAGGGAGAATAGAGGTAGATAAATTTTCTGGAAATAATTTTGAAATGTGGAAGTTGAAGATGGAGGATCTGTTGATAGATCAAGATCTATGGGATGATGTTGATGAGAATGTTTCAAAGCCTACAGATCCTAGTGGAGCTTCTCAATATGATTTTATGGACCGTAAATCCAATGGTCTAATCATATTGTGCTTGGAAGACTCTTTTTTAATCAATGTCCATGAAGAGACCTCTGACAGAAACTATGGAAGAAGCTTGGTGAGATGTATCAAGCCAAATATTTAGTGAACAAGATTTTCTTGAGGAAGAAATTGTATTCCTTGAGAATGGAAGAGGGTGGAAAAATTATAGACCACTTGGAAGCATTTAAAATGTTGGTGGCTCAGTTGGCATCAGTTGGTGTCAAAATGGATGAGAAAGAGAAATTTTAGATCCTACTTTGTTCTTTGCTTGATTCATGGGATTCTTTTGTTATGGCTATTGGGAGTACTTCTGTTATATTGAAAACTGAAGATGTGGTGGGTTATTTTCTTTCTGAATCTGAGATGAGGAGGAAGTATCCATTAGTTCCAAGGAGGCCTTGAATGTTTTTGGAAGTCCTAAGGAAAAAGGAAATAAGAATGAGAAGCGTGAAAAATCCAAGCCAAGGGGAGATTTAAATCTCCTGGAAAATTCAAAGTTATTTTTTGGAACTACGATAAGTTTGGACATGTTTGTAAGGACTGCAAAGAAGAAAAAAATAAGAAATAGAAGAGATTTGATTTTGATTTTGAGTTCAAGAAGGAAGATGGTGATGCATTCATTTTAGCTTTGGAAACTTGTGTAGGTAATGATGCATGGTTAATTGAATCGGGTGCATCTTTCCATATGACCTTTAATAGAGATTGGTTTTCCGAATATGAAGAATTTGATGGAGGTAAGGTGTACTTGGGTGATTATTCTCATTTAGAAATTGTTGGCCATGGTAAAGTTAAAAATAGATTTCCTGATGGTAGAATAAAAAGGATTAATGGTGTGTTGCATATCCCTAGTTTAGCATGATTTTTTTTTATCTATGAACAAACTAATAGATGTAGGTGTGCAGGTAGTAAATTTTGATGTAGGATGCAAGATGGTCAGAGGTGCTATGGTGATTGCTAGAGGTGTCATGTAACAACCTCGTTGTTCTACTCAGTAAAATTTCAAAATTTTCATGTCAAGTGAATGAACAATGATTCCATAACATAGCAATAATTTTTTTTCTTTCCATAATGTAAATTGCATGCATATTTGAAATAACATTATTTCGAAACTTCCATTGCATTTCATTGTAATTTTCCAAATCTTTCCATAACATAGATTTCATATTGAATAAACTCAAGTTTATCATTCATGATTACAACCTTCCATATAAACGAGTACATGAAACATGCATAGCTCCTTTGAGCTTCAATTAGAAATAGATATACAAACTCGTTCTGAAGTCATTGCATTGGTGCATACATTCTAGATGTCCCCGCTCCTTGGTGCATACACTCTAGTTGTCCCCAAAACTAGTAAAACATTTGCAACCCTCAATTTCCAATTGATGAGAAGAAGCATCACTCAAGTGCTCTTTCACCAACCACGGACTCAAATGCGGTCCCTCACACATTGCCACATATGACAAGATAGCCCTAACCTTTGATGAAATGATTAGTTGGTAAAACCCCATAACAATAGCCTATCTAAGCTTAGTCTTGTGCCCTACATAACTAGAACTTGTATCCACTACAATCTTGAACTAGCATGCCTAAAAGGAACACAATGAATTGACAGTGTAAACAGTGGCAACTTACACTACTTTGGCCAAAGTATTCTCACCCAGTACTTTGAGTGAAAATCATCCTATTCACATACACTACCACAACTCGGTTTGGATTATGACCGTTCATATACTATGCATACATAATTCCATTCCATAGGTAATCATTAACCTTAGAAAAAACCTATTCCCCTTTTCCCAAAACACAATGGTATTTCTACTAATAAAGCATAAGCATAATTTACCCCCTTCAATGGATATTCCAATACTAGGTATAACATAAGAACTTTTCTAGTTTACAAATTAACTTTTCCTAAACAAGTTATTCTCTTCAATGGACAACCTAGTCCTAGGAATATCTTTATAATCTAAAATATAGCTTCATAAGCTTCATCTTGTTATAGAATAATTATTCATAAATAAATAACTACATTTATTAATATATCACATTAATAAGTGATTCTTATCAAGAGTATAGTCTCATCAATGAATGACCTCAATCGAAGAATAATCATATCAATAGATGATTCCATTCGAGAGTGTAATCTCCTTAATAAAAAGGATTATTCAAAGAGTAGAATCTTGCCAACAATATGACTTCATATCAAGAGTATATATTAACCAATTAGGTAACAAATCTAACTCAATAGGTAATCCCACCTATGGCTCCAATCAAATAGTCATTCATAAACTCAAGTGATCAACTTAATCACATAGGTTCAAGTTTCAACCTTGCTAAATCCTAATCCTAGGATACATACAACCAATGTCTAGTCCAATCATGTAGGTTAATTTAAACCTATGTGTTCCAAAAAAAGACCAAATATACAATCCTACCAAGTAGGTTATTCTCAACCTATAGGCTCCAATGAATAGTTAAGTACACATTCCAACTCAGTAGGCAAGTCTTCACCTAAGGTTTCATTCATTAATCAAATAAACTTCTTGACCCAATTAGGTTATTCTAGACCTAGAGGTAATGATCAATTGTTCATTCAAATATAGAATAGTAATATGATGTCACATCCTATCATGGTTCATACTATCACTATTGATGTTTTGCTAAACCTTATCATTCCTAAGATTTCCTAGCATCATAAGCTATTAGTGTCAAGTCACTTTGTGACATTGATACATTTCACATTATACATGTAGTGTTACTACCTATGTATAGAAATAACATTTGAGTTCCCATATAGGGTATACAAGAATATTAATCACTCCCTTAAGCTATTCACGCTTTCCCCAAATATAGTATAAAATACTATTGATAAATAATCACCCCTTATTAAGGAGTTATCAAACATTCATAAGGAAATCATAAACAAATTCTTTTCCTTTGCATAAGCAAATAGTACATATTACTAATGCAAGTTTTCTCATGCAATTCCAAACAAATCAATCAAGACATTCATTCTTTCATAACAAAAGAAAAATAAAAGGAGAATAGATTCTCATGCCTATTGATTGCTTACTTCAATTGACTAATCTAGTTTTCAGCCTTCCAATGTAAACTTGCTAGGCTTCAATTCAAGCTACTATAACCACTCAATGCAAAACCTCACAATAACCTCCTTCTCTATGCTCACAAAATAACTCTATCTCTGGAAAATACAACTACAAAATAAAAAACATCAAATTATAACCTTGAATTGTGTGTCCAAATGAGAGAGTTGGCTCATCTATTTATACCAAAATAATGAGACATTGATGCCTAAGGAAGTGGTAAGCCATTCGACACCACTCAAGCATGCAAGTCTACTCATCTAATACAGAAAAAGGTGGTAGTATTATAAGTTAATACTCATCCTGGTAAGCAACAAATCAACCTCCTTTGTATGACAACAATGCTTGACTAAATCAAATATCAACATGTTCTTCAGACGAGAATCGAATTGCAAGTAATAAAGACTTCTACAAGAAACAAAGTATTCATAATATGGTGCCAATTTCTAGCATCTTCCCTATTCTTTTTCCTATGGGTTATCAAAGGAAACAATCAATATTCAATTGGAAACAAATGTAACACTCGATTTAGTCATAGATTTTCCAATCGACATGTAAAATATGAATCAACTCCCTTAAAATAGCACTTTAGAATATCTTTGACCAAGAACATCTATTTTTGTGGTTTATATCCTTAAATATAGTGCTGCTATGTTCTCATATCTAGCACGTTGGAACAACTTACCTTTTCCACATAGTGTGTGACACTTAAACTCATTAAGGTTTGCTCATTTAGTATATGCTAAGCATTTCCAACACTTAAAGATATGCATTTATATATGTTGCCTTAATATTTTCTTATAGATACCTATATGAGAACGCGGTCTTCACTATGTTTCCAAGATCTTTATTTGTTAAGCATAAATTATGTGCATCACATACTAGCCTATGTGTTTCCATCGCATTACCAATGGTGACATGTATATCCGGTTTGATACTTAACTTTGTGTCATGACATGTATCACTACATTCCCATTATCTATGTTGTGTGCCATGCATTTTGCATTCTATCATGTAGTCTTGTGTAACCTTATACAAGCAACCATATAATCATTATGTATTAGCTCACTATACTTTTTGTTTTTTTTCTCTCATGTGCTATGAATACTTGTATTGTATTCTATGTATAATATATATACATATAGACATACAATGTACCATGTATGTATATATATACATTGTTATCCTTCAATAATATCATTTATGTCAACAATACGCTTGTGTATGTATTATACATATACACATATATATATATAATTTACATATAATTGAATAATATTGATATATATGTTTATACCTATATACTTATATATGCAATGTACATTTCTGTTATATACAGGTCTCACACACATATTAGTATATACATTAAACATATATCATTACTTTGTTATTTAAACATATATATATTCACTATCCCACCAATCGACAATTATATATATGCTAATGCATATACACATATATGTGCAAGTGATATGTGTCCATCTGACATCTCAATGCATATGATGTATTCGTGCATGGTATGTAAAGATATTATTTCTTTCATGTAGACATGCACGTTTACATTTTCTATGCATGAGTATTGTTTCCACACACACACACACACATATTCATTCTATACATATATAATCATTGACTATTACATAAAGGAGAACTCAAACTCATCAAAGAGACTCAGATAATTCACAATCAATCAAGAAACCAAAGAATATAACCCAAGTCATAATTCAATCCACAAATACATCCTAACTCAATCAAGGATGACTATCCAAACATTTCAATATGTCAAGATTGTAACCAAAAGCACTTACCCGATTCCCAAGCTACTGACTTGACTTAACCAACTAAGAGTGAGTGTGTATAAGATTAGTAAGGTTTCATTTAGGATTACTTAACCAATCACTTCTCCTAAGTGATACTTACCCTCCCTTTCGAAGGATTGAACCTGTCCCTGCAACCAACTTAGTACAACACCAAGGTAATTAGACGTTCAAAGTAAATCCATTTGCATCATAACACATTTGCATCAACAAAGCATTAGATCATTCATTTTCCAATTCATAGCAATCCACTAGTTCAAAACATATTCTTTCATTGTACTTCATCAATATAACATAATTACTCTTTCAAAGCAATAATATCTTTAATACCTATTTTAGTATTTCATTCATTTAACAAACATATCAAAATCACATTTAGCATTTATCAACACTTTCACTCAAGAAGGTAAAAGTAACTTAGTAACGACAAGATGGGGTGTGACATGTCAAATATGACACATTGTATAAGCTTGATATATGTTGGCAAAACAAGGAAAGACATCTGAGAGGGGGGCGTGAATCAGTTGTCACAAAAACTTAACTTTTCTAACTTTACTTAACTTAATCATAAATTTGATGAATAAGCAATTAACACATCAGAGAGACAGAGAACACCAACATTTTTAGGTGGAAACCCTGTTAGGGGAAAAATCATGATGGATCTTAGTCCACAAGATTATACCCTGTTAAAAGTATAGTGAAAATAATAAGGGGAATGCACATGCATTCAAGCACACTTCCTAGAGCTCACTGCTCAAATACAAAAGGGGCTCACTACCCAACAATACAGAATAGGATTAAAATCCAGAGGGTATGAATTGAGAGAATAGCTTTTGTACAAGCATGATTACAGTTCCAATTAAGCTCAGAAAACCTTCTTCACACTTCGCTCAATCTTCTTCACTCTATGCTCTGCTATTGAATGATATTCACACATATGCACATAGGAGCACACCAAAACACACGAAGTACCGATGAAACAATCACACTTATATATCTGCTACATGAGATTTCATCACAACTTAGTTGGCCAGGAAAATAGAACATATTTGCAATGTCGGCCCAAATTTACAAATAAATTTTTAATGTGAATCCACCAAGGTCGGCCACAACATAGTGGAGACACAAATTAAATTCTCCAACAAAAAAAGACTTTAATTAATTTCACCTCGAAGATCCACAACACGCTACCACCAAAATTTTAGCCAAGAACATGAAAAACTAAACATGCGCAAGAAAAAAGATCTTCAACCACGAGCACACCAATTAATGTGGATGTACCAAAAAGATAGAGAATGATCTAGAGACATCCAAGAACACCAAGAAACAATAGAGAAGCATCTGCAACAACTAGAATTATCAGAATCCCACAGTCTTCACTCAAGAACACAGACAAAGACCACAAAAATACTGTCAGACCACAACACAATCAAATCTATATGCAGACCTTTGAAACTTTCGATAGATGATCTAGATACACTCAACAATAAACCCTTTAATCCACACAAGCTAATCTTCAACATAGAGAACAAGATGCTTTCATGACTTGCATAGTTCCTCTGGGAACCTAGAACACTTTCTCTTACAATTTTCTCAATATCCCCGACATATATAGCAACTGATACAATCAATGCTAATAGTGTTGACATCAATGACAACTACATATCGGCAACACATCCACAACATCCAACAATCTCCCCCTTTGGCATTGATGGCAACACATGATATGAAAAATACCATCAACCCAACACACTGACTTCTTCTCAACAACTCTTCTCCTTAGAAATATTTTTCACATTGCACTTCTCCCCCTAAGATATTTTTCACATTACTCTTCTCCCCCTTTGAAATCAATGGAAAAGGTAACCATGACCTTCCCATATACATGCTCTGAACCACATATTTGCACATCTGAATAATCCCTCTTAGTAGCAGCCATGGGAACATCAATTCGGACAAGGATATAGCAATGAAGCTCATAGATTGATGCAAGTAAATGCCTCTTTTAGTTCTTATCCAGAGGGGTAATCACCCCTAGCCTATCTTTGAGATACTCAAAAGTATCCTTCGACAATGGCTTAGTAAAAATATCTACAATTTGTTCTTTGGTAGGTACATATTCCAATCTGACTTCTTTCTCATTCACTTTCTCTCTCAAGAAATGAAACTTGATTGATATGTGTTTAGTCTTAGAGTGCAACACCAAATTCTTTGAAATATTTATTGCACTTGAATTGTCACAGTATATGGCAATAGGCCCTTCATATATCACTCTGATATCTTTCAACATCTGTTTCATCCATATCACTTGAGTACAATTATTTGCAGCAACAATGTATTTTGCTTTAGCAGTAGATAGAGAAATGGAATTCTTCTTTTTTACTCAACCAGGATACCAACTTCTTCCCTAGGAAGAAAAACCACCACTAGTACTTTTTCTGTCATCTACATCTCTAGCCCAATCCGCATCAGTATATGCACACAAAGTAAGATCACCATCCTTTGGATACCAAAGTACAAAGTCAATTCCTTTCAGGTATCTGAAGATTCTCTTGACATCAGTTACATGTGATTCTTTTGGATCAGCCTAAAATCTAGCAACCATACATACAACATTCATAATATTTGGTCTAGTCTGGGTTAAATAAAGTAATCCACCGATCATTGACCTGTATCTAGTTTGATTTGCCTTGGGAGAATCATCATTTTGTGTTAAATTGCATCCGGTCACCATGGGAGTACCAATAGGTTTAGATTCTTCCATCCCTAATTTCATCAGTAGTTCTCTTACATATTTGGATTGAGATATGAAAATTCCCTTGTTTAACTGAGTAACTTGCAATCCTAAAATGAACTTCATCTCTCCAATCATACTCATCTCAAATTCATCCTTCATCTCATCAGCAAACTTCATACATAGATTGTCATCTCCTCCAAAAATGATGTCATCGACAAAAACTTCTATAATTAACTCCTTATCATGATCTAATTTGAAGTATAAGTTGCTATCAACAGTACCTTTAGTGAATCCAAGCTTTAGTAAATATTTTTCCAATCTAGCATACCAGGCTCTTGGGGCTGCTTAAGTCCATACAAAGCTTTCTTCAATCTACAAACCATAGCTTCTTTGTCAGTTAGCTGAAATCCATCTAGTTGTTCAATGTATACTTCTTCTAGTTCTCCATTCAAAAATGCTAACTTCACATCCATTTGATAGACTTTATAGTTCTTATATGCAACATAAGCAAGAAATAATCTCACAGCTTCAATTCTAGCAATAGGGGCAAAGGTTTCTTCAAAATCAACACCTTCCACTTGAGAATACTCTTTACATACCAGTCTTGCTTTATTCCGGACCACTTCACCTTGTTCATTCAGCTTGTTTCTAAACACCCATTTAGTACCAATCACATTTTTTCCTTTAGGCTTGGGAACCAGTGTCCATGTGTCATTCTTTTCAATTTTTGTTAGCTCTTCCTTCATAGCTTCCAACCAGTATTCATCTTGACAGGCTTCAGTGACATTTTTAGGTTCAATCTTGGAAATCAAAGAATATTCTTCTGCAATCTTTCTTCTAGTTTTCACTCTTGTATTCTTATCTCCTATGATTTGACTTTCATAATGATTTAGTTTTACATACCTTGGAGTTTTGGGACTTTATTGAACTTCTAGTTCTTTTGATCTTTCTTCTACACTTGCACTTGTCTGTGCTTCCTGCTTGACCTGATTTATCGAAATAAATTGAGGTTGCTTTACCAGAACATATGGAATAATTTGAAGTAGATTATGTGTCTGAGAATTCTTCCCTTGGCTTGTATTGTCTTCATCTGAATTATAACCACAATATCTGGATGATTTGATAGAGTCCTCATCAACTCTGACATTTGCACTTTCAGCCATCTTTCTCAGTCTTTTGTTATAGCGCTGGTAGGCCTTGCTTTTAGTGGAGTAACCTAGGAAGATCCCTTCATCGCTTCTTGCATAAAAGTTTCCTATATCATCATCTCTCTTGATATAACACTTGCTTCCAAAGATCTAGAAATATTTAATTGTAGGCTTGTAACCAAACCATAACTCAAAAGGGGTCTTACCAGAATTACCATTAACATTTACCCGGTTCACGGTATACACAAAAGTGCTTACCGCTTCACTCCAATACATCTGAGACACATTTCCTTCCATCATCATTGTTCTAGTAGCATCCAAAATTGTTCTGTTCTTTCTTTCTGCAACTCCATTCTATTGAGGGGTTCGAGGAGCAGATAGCTTTCTTTTAATTCCATGCTCTTCACAATAAGAGTTGAACTCCTTAGAAGTGAACTCACCACCTCAGTCAGATCTTAGGCACTTGATTTTCATACCTTTCTCATTCTCTGACATAGCCTTGAAATTTTTGAACTTTTCGAATGCTTCACATTTTTCTCTTAAGAAAGAAACCCATATCATTCTAGAGTAATCATCAATAATCAACATAAAGTACCTATCTCCATGAATATTTCTGACTTTGGAGGAACCAGAAAGGTCAGTATGTAGCAACTCCAACAAATTGTTTGAATGAAACTGTTTGCTCCATAAAGAGACTCTAGTTTTTTTACCCATCTAACATTCCTTGCAGATTTTGGTAGTAGGCTTCACTAACCTAGGTAGATCTCTTACTACTTGAATGGAACTTATCTTGATAATTTCGTCAAAATTTACATGACACAATCTCCTATGCCACAACCAGCTTTCATCTACTTGAGCAATTAAACAACTACCACTAGTAGTATTCAGGTGAAAAATATTACCTTTTGTCTATTTACCTATAGCAATCATATTCCCAAAACTTCCATGTATCTTGCATCTTCCATTTTTGAACTGAAGATCATAGCCCTTGTCCACCATTTTTCCAACACTCAACAAGTTGTGCTCCAAGCCTCCAACATGAAGAACATCATCAGTGTTATCCTTACCACCAAGGCATATAGATCCTCTGCCACGAATCACACCAACATTGTTATCTCCAAATCTTACAACCCCACCATCATACTTCTCTAGACTTACAAATTTTCTTTTATCACTGGTCATATGATGTGAGCATCCACTATCAATGACGCACTCATCTTTTTCTTCAACTCAGGCTGCAAGAGCTTTTCAATCTTAAGTGGATTCAATAGCCACATGATTATCTTCAATGGTAGCAATGAAAACCCATTCATCTTCATTTCCATTATCTTTATCAAACTCATCATCAGTCACTGCTTCTTCAGCAAAGTAACACTTCTTTTGGAATCTAGACTTTTTAGGCTTATATCTAGGAAATCTTTCAGGACACCTTGATGCAAAATGATCTATTTTACTACAAGAAGAACATTTAATATGCAATACATCTTCATACTTACCTTTTCCTCTGCCTTCTTTTTTTTCAATTAGTGCTTCCAATTCTTCTACCTCTCTTTATTTATCTTCAAGCTATTTCAATTCTTCATCATACTTGGATATCTTTCTGGAACACTCTCCCAGACTATATCTTTTCCTATTACTTCCAGATACAGTAGCCTTGAATGCAGATTCAGTCTTTGGTGTAGATTCACCAAATTCACTTATTTCAAAGGCAACAAGCTTACCAATCAACGTGTCTCTTGTCATCTTGTTTACTGATCTGAACTCTTCAATAGCATGAACCTTCATTTTTTAGGAGGGAGGCAAGGATTTGAGTACCTTAGTCACAATTTCATCCTCATCCACAAAACCACCAACACATTTAATACCCATCACTATTTCATTTACTTTATGCATAAAAGAAGTGATATTTTCATCTTCACCCATATTCAAATTCTCATACTTGCCTTTCAAAATTTGTAGCTTAGCCATCTTCACCTGTGCATCTCCTTCATACAAAGTTTCCAGCTTCATCCAAATCTCATGAGCTGTTTGCAGTCTTATCTCATTAGCCATCTCCAAATATGTTAGAGCACTCACCAAAGCTTCAATAGCCCTAATATTATTTTCAGCATCTTTGATCTCATCAGTAGTGGAGGGACCATTCTGAGGAATAACATATGGATCTCTTGTAATCTTCCAGAAGGCTTCACCAATACACCTCAAATTACATTGCATCCCGACTTTCCACAGTGAGAAGTTAGTGCCATCAAATCTCAGACTGTCCTTCTTGAATGTTGCCATCTCAAATCACCTCAAGCTTTTAGACTTCTTTAGAGGAACCTGCTTTGATACCAATTGTTGGAAAAACAAGAACAAAAAACTGAGAGGGGGGGTGAATTAGTTGTCACAAAAACTTAAAATTTTCTAACTTTACTAACTTAATCACAGATCTGATGAATAAGAAATTAACCACAAGCAATTAACACATCAGAGAGACAGAGAACAACAAGATTTTTTATGTGGAAACCCTGTTAGGGGAAAAACCACGGTGGATGTTAGTCCACAAGATTATACCCTATTAAAAGTATAATGAAAATAATAAGGGGAATGCACATGCATTCAGACACACTGCCTAGAGCTCATTGCTCAAATAAAAAAGGGGCTCACTGCCCAACAATACAGAATAGGATTAAAATCCAGAGGGTATGAACTGAGAGAATAGCTTCTGCACAAGCCTGATTATAGTTCTAATTAAGCTTAGAAAACCTTCTTCACACTTCACTCAGTATTCTTCACTCTCTACTCTATTATCGAATGATATTCACACATACACACATAGGACACACCAAAACACACGAAGTACTGATGAAACAATCACACTTATATATCCACTACATGAGATTTCATCACAAATTAGTTGGCTAGGAAAATAGAACATATTTGCAATTTCTGCCCAAATTTACAAATAATTTTTTAATGCGAATCCACTAAGGTTAGCCACAACATAGTGGAGACCCGAATTAACATCTCCAACACAAAAAGACTAATTAATTTCACCTCGAAGATCCACAACATGCTACCACCAACATGTCGGCGAGGAACATGAAAAACCGAACATGCGCAAGAAAAAGATCTTTGACCACAATCACACCAACTAATGTGGATGTACCACAAAGATAGATAATGATCTAGAGACATCTAAGAACACCAAGAAACAACAGAGAATTATCTACAACAACTAGAATTATCAGAATCACACAGGTTTTCACTAAGGAACACTGAAAGAGACCATAGAAACACTGTCAGACCACAACATAATCAAATCTATATGTGGACCTCTGAAACTTCCGGTAGATGATCTAGATACACTTAGCAATAAACCCTTTAACCCACACCAGCTAATCTTCAATGTAGAGAACAAGACACCTTCATGACCTCCACAATTCCTCTGGGAACCTAAAACACCTTCTCTTACAATTTTCTCAATATCCTCGACATATACAACAATTGATACAATCAATGCTAATAGTGTTGACATCAATGACAACCACATATCAACAACACATCCACAACATCCAACAATATATGCATTATTGGGTGCAATAGTACTTTTGTGAAAAGCAAGTATGTGGAAGAAGTGAGGGTTTCACCTTCACTAGATGGTCATGGATTTTAGGTACCCAAGGATGCTCTTTCTTTTGAAACAAAGTTAGCTGTAGAGAAAACTATGTTATGGCACTAGAGACTTGGCCACATTGGAGAAGAGGATCTAAGGACCTTGAAAAATAAAAACCTCATTGAATTTTTTATTGTAATCTTGAATTTGATTTTTGTGAGCATTGCATTTATGGAAAACAAAACCATGTTTAGTTTTACTCAAGCTCTCATAAATCTTGTGGTGTACTGGATCTTATTCATTCTGATGTGTTTGGTCCTGTAGATGCTCCTTCAATTGGTAAATTCACATATTATGTTTCATTTATTGGTGAATATAGTAGGACATGGGTTTATTTTCTTAAGAGTAAATTTGAAGTTTTCAATCGATTTAAAGAATTTAAAGCAATGGTTGAGTTGCAGTCTAGAAAGAAAATAAATTGTTTGAGGAATAATAATAGTGGTGAATTTTCCTCTAATGATTTTGATAGATTCTGTAAAGATTGTGTTATTCATAGACAAAAGACAACTCCATATTCTCCACATCAAAATAGAGTTGCAGAAAGAATTAATAGGACATTGATGGAGAAGGCTAGGAGTATGTTAAGTGGTGATGGTCTAGAACAAAGGTTTTGGGCCGAAGTTGTTGCCATTGCTTATTACCTGAGTAACAGGTCTCCTACATCATCTTTTGTTGATAAGATTCCTATAGAGGTATGGATAGGTTGCAAGCCTTCATTAAGACATCTTATAGTTTTTTGTTGTGAAGCATATGCACATGTGCTAAAGGAGAAGCGAACAAAGTTGGCGAAAAAGTTTGTGAAATGTATATTCATTGGATATAGTTACAGTGTGAAAGGATACAAGATTTTGGATCCTATTGCACAAAAGGTAATACATAGTAGAAGTGTTATTTTAGAGAAACTAAGCCTTCTTTTGTTACATTACAACCAAAACAAATTAAACAGGAAGATGTGATTCAATTTCCAACAAAATGATACTATACATCAATGTGCCCCTAAAGAATCACCAACCTAGGTTTGATTGAATCACCATTTTAGTTGAAAATCAATCTCTTGGCTTTGTGGTTGGTATTCTAATGAAATTTAGGAAAAGGCCCTTTGGATCTTAGGTTCTTTGCATTGAGGACCTAGGATCCCCATTTCCCAATATTTCACAAGGTATCATGGATTTCATTTTGAGTCAAATGGGATATTGAGGTTCAAGGGAAGAATATACATTCCAAACTCAAGAGGTTTAAGGAACATGGTATGGAAAGAGATTCAACCCGCATCCTACTCAAGACATCCAAGAGTGACAAAAACTTTGCTTGATGTTAGGCCACTATATTTCTGGAAGGGAATCAAGAGGGATGTTGCAATGTATGTAGTAGAGTGTATAGAATTCCAGAGGGTGAAAGAAAAGCATCATCACTTGGCAGGACTTTTATACCCTCATGAGATTCTAGAGTGGAAATGACAAATCATTAGCATGAATTTTGTGCAGAGTCTTCCTATGTCTAGAAATAGGCATAATGCAATTTTGGTAGTGGTGGATAGAATCACCAAGGTAGCCGATTTCATACCCAAGAATTTGATAGATGGAACACCAACCATAGCTCACATGTTTGTACAAGAATTGTTCAGATCGCATGGTGTTCCTAAGAAGATTATATTAGATAGGGATGCTAGGATGACTTCAAGGTTTTGGAAAACCTTATTCACCTCACTTGTATCTCAGTTGAACATAAGTTTAGTGTATCATCCAGAGATAGATGGTCAAATGAAGAGAGTAAACCAAGTATTAGAGGACCTATCAAGAGTATATTGCATGGATT
Source organism: Sequoia sempervirens (assembly GCA_007258455.2). Classification (NCBI taxonomy): domain Eukaryota; kingdom Viridiplantae; phylum Streptophyta; class Pinopsida; order Cupressales; family Cupressaceae; genus Sequoia; species Sequoia sempervirens. Next base: position 691,467,009 of record VDFB02270651.1, read on the forward strand.
GACAATACAAGTGGGAGGATTATCTTCTGCTTATAGAGTTTGCATATAATAATTTATATCATTTCGTAATTGAAATGACTCCATTTAAAGCATTGTATGGAAGAAAGTGCCAAACTCATATAAGTTGGGATAAGCTAGAAGATAGAATTAGCCTTGGTCCAAAAATACTATTAGAAATGGAAAAAACAAATAAGGTTGATCAAGAAAAGGCTAGAAGAAGCCAATGATAAAAAAAAAAGTTATGTTGATACTAAGCACATACCTAGAAATTTCTTAGTAGGAGAAAAAGTTTTGTTGAGAGTCAAGCCTCAGAAGAGTGCAATCAAATTTGGAAATTCTTCGAAGTTAGCTCCTCGTTATGTGGGTCCCTTTTAGGTTCTAGAGGAAATTAATCTAGGTGCCTTCAAGATTTCTCTACCACTAGCTCTTGCTAGAATGGATAATGTATTTTATGTTTCATACCTTAAAAGATATATTCCTAGTAATAATCATATAATGATTGGAATGCACTTCAAGTTCTAGATCCAGGGGTGGTCATGATCGAGCTTCTCAAAGTGATCAAAACGTGTATGCTCCACCTACACAATAGAGAGGTGATGCAATTCAAGGTCCAATGGGACCAATATGCCAAGGACAGTGCCACATGGGAGGATTACCATGATATCAAACAAAATTTTCCCCATCTCTTGCATGAGTTTGAAAACAAAAATTAAGACTTTTTCATTTGTTTTGTTATATATTATGATACTTTACATCATCAGGGACAATGATTCTTAAGGGGAGAGATATGTTACACCCCACCTTTGATTTCCAAAATTACTTTTACTTTATGGTAAATGCAATGATGAAATATGAGACTATGAAATCTGGAAAAGTTAAATGCTATGATGAATTTATGCAATGTGATGTTTCTGTATTTAAATGAATTACTAATGAATATGTAATGATATGATTATGATGTAATGAAATGTGATGTTTTTTGCATTTAGATGAATTACTGATGAATATGAAATGATATGAATATCATGCAATTGTTTACAAGTAACTACTCTGTTGTTTCTTGAGTGGAATTGCAGGGTTTTTTTCTCACACCCTTCATAGGGAGAGGGAGAGTATCACCCAAGAGAAGGGTAAAGTTAAGAGTTCTCTAACAATGTCATGTTCAAGTTTAGCATTGGTCAAGTGTTTGACTTCGTTTAACTAAGGTGTGTCTAGGTTTGTTAGTATTGTCTTGAAGGTAAGTTAACTTAGTCGTTGTTTAGCCTTGGCCTTCGTTTATTTTGGGTTACAAATCAATTGGGGTAATTGACATCCATATATATATGGATGCCCATAAAGATACGTATGTATATATATATGTGTGTGTGCGTGTGTGTGTTATAAAAGGAACGTATATATACATATGTGTATGCTCGGCTATGGCAAATGCAATGCTAGCAATTCATCAATGGAAAATTCACCGCCAACAATTCATCATGGAAAAATTCACCGTCATGACAAATTCACCACTAGCAATTCACCGCGGTGGAAAATTAACCACATTAATATATTTATTATCATAAATCAAATTATTCTTTTGCAAAAAAAATCAAAGTTTTCAAAATATATATTAAAAACTATTAATGCGGTTAATTTTCCGCCGCAGTGAATTGCTAGTGGTGAATTTTACTTGGTGGTGAATTTGTCATGATGGTGAATTTTCCTAGAACCATGTATGCCCATAGGGATATATATGTACATACATATACGATGAGTATACATTGACATATGTATATATACCCACATGTGTATATATATATATATATATATATATATATGACAATATAATAATGCATATATACATATCTACGTGATATATATTATACTATGTTATTTAATGTTTGTAATATTTAAATATGCTCATGCTACTATTAGCATGATGAACGATAGTCAATATTGATTATTTATCACTCTTGGTTAATTGGCAATAATGCCAACAAATGGTGGCATGATATATCGATCACCAACCTTGTATTTTGGGACACTGCTTGGTAGCAATATTAATGTTTAAACTTTGAATGTATTAAAATTGTGTTCTTTAATGTTTCATTTAATCGGTTGTTCAAGTCGCAATGCAAGTAAAGGCTCGACTCTAAGAATAGAGGAGCACACAAACTTCTTGAAAATTGAATTCATCTTAGCATTTTCGCCAGCCTTGAGCCTTGATAGGCTGTGTTATGTATGCCACGTAGGTGGAAGGTAAATATTGTTTGCAATTTAAAATCCTTTTTATTACACAACCGTGGCATTCACCATGTGAAATTAGATTTGGCAATCACATTTTATAATTGTTTGAAGTTGTTTAAAACATAGAGTTGGTCATGGTTTTATCTTGGGGAGATAAGATATCTTGATATCTATCTTCAACCAATCTTTGTAACTGTTTCTTGCCTTAGAGTGGTCATGGGATATGAGAACCGGGTAAACCATTTTAGTGTGATCTTTGTACTATAACTAAAATGAAATGTAGTTACAAGTGTGATCTGCAAACTCCAGTTTGGTGTGCCTTTTCACCAAGTTAGGATAAGAGATAATGGGCGGGTGATATAAAAGCTTGTCAACTTCGATGAAAGGGTATTATTATGAGTTTTAGGTTTTTTTTTATCAATAAATAAGGAAAGAGAGAGCTGTGGTTTTATACCTGTGATATATAGTGCAAAAGAAGAGTTTTTAATCATCAATACTATTGTGATGTTGCAATCTAGAACAACAAGTTATTGCAAAGTGTTTCATCAATTCCTGTTCTCTTGGAAATTAGTTTTGAGCTACACAATAAGGTTGAGCTTTGAAGTTGAGTAGATATTATTGAGCTATGAGCTAGTGGGATAAGTGGCAGCTTAACCAGACCATCACAACCTTTCGAGTAGGCAAGCATAGTCTTTATATTCTTATTATCTTTTAGCAGAAATAGAACTTCGAGGGTTCAGTGGAAACGGTTAATCTTCTTTAAAACAGTAAGAGAAATCTTGTTATTGGACTCTTTCTCATGCATGACGTGGTTGTGTTTGAAGCTGAAATTTATCTTTAAAACCATGAGAGTATTTTCTCTATTTTGAATAAAAGTTGTTTCACTTCTTCCATTGGTAAGGTTTTGGGTGATACACAAATAATTTGCATATTAAGTCATTTTAAGGGAACTTGTTGAACAAAAGTTGAACCTCATTTTCTTGGTTTTTATTAAAGTAAATCTTATAAGGCTATGAACCAAAGAATTGATAGAAAATTTTAAAGCATGGTTAAGTGCTAGTTATCAAATAAAGATGCCTACCTGATGTAATATGTAGTTATTCTTTGCTTTCTTTCATGGACTTCTTGTTGAAAGACTTTCTCATTTAAAATTGATTCTTGAAAAGAAAGAGCACAGTGCCATTTGTCATGAATGGTTAAACCCTACAACGAGTTATGTTCATTAATGGAAAACACCCAAATGGGGTATTTTGTATATGATGTCTTTATAATATACGAGATAGGTCAAATTATCCTCTTTTGTTGTCAAGAATACCAAAGGTCTAATTTTGAGAGTAGTTACTCTAATAAGTTTGTTGAGATTCAAACTTGTGGTAGTTGTCAAGACCCAGGTAATTACGTAGAGTAACTCGGGAATTCGAAGCAAGTAAAAACTAAACAACTCGGTTGAGTTTTGACTAGGAAGTTAATGTGTGTTAAGTAAAAGTTTTCAAAACGATTTTAACTCTTGGTTGAATAGTTGGTTCAATTCAACCCTAGGTCAGATATGGTTCTCCAAGTTGAGTAGAGGTGAACAAACGACTCCACTCATAAGTAGTGGTTGAACTTAGTTCAAATACTTTGGCCAAAGTGAGTGTGGTAGTCTCTGCATGCACTTGTTGATTCACCATGTCCCAAATTTGCTTAACTAATCAGAGTTGTTATAGATAGTTGTGTTGGGTGAATATTTTGTAATCACTTAATTAATTAAAAAATGGTAATTTCAACCATAACTATGATGAGATTTTACTCTCTCTCTTAGAAAGGGGAGGTTGGACCTTCTTACTGCTTTATAAAACAAGTAACTAACCTAGATTATATACACTAAATTTATCCATTGGGTGTTATAGTAATCCTTTTATGTTTTTTCAAAAAATATTTTTTTCTTCTTACAACAATTACAATGACATTTCTTCAAAGAACTATTATGAGCAGTAATGACCAATGTCTACTTGATTAAACATAAGAGAAATGGAAGTGATACCAATGAGTTCCGTAACTATAAAACCCACAAAAGCTCAAAGACTTTTGTTGTTTCCAGTGGTGATTCTCAAATATAAAATTGAAGCATGTTGTAGCTCAAAGACTTCAACATATGCCACCAAAAGATCCACAAAACGTTGCAAATAGCATGCAACCCAAAGTCTTTGAATAATTAGCAAATTTCACACACTAGAACATAAACTCTAAATACAATATTGTAGAACAAAGACTACCAAGATCAAATTTGAATTCCCTTTCAAATATGAGATATAATGCCACTTAATCAATCAATTGCGAAAAAATGTAGTACAAGAAGGATGTAAGAACAATCTTACACATAACCAATAAGATCCAAAACAAAGGTTGGATGCAAAATTCACCTCTTTTATTGATTGATATTTGATATGCACATTGAACACAAAGTCTCAATGTGTTTCTCAAATGGGAAACACTTCACTTCAAAAGATAAAAGGTCCTTAATACAAAGAAACTCCCTCATATATATAAAGGAGAGTTGAGAGCTAATCTATGAAAAGCTAAACTAATTTTGACTTACTCAACAATAGAGTCTGATTTGATTTAGGACTTCTCTATTTTTACATGTAATTACAAATGTATAAAAGACATCTAATATGTCATTAACTAATTACATAAAGCAAAAATATTGAAAATAAATTGTGGTAAAGGCACGTTCATCATTCTTCACTGTCTTTCTCCAAGAAATCTTCATATTTTTTCATGGCTGCTTGGACTTCTTCATCATTAGGACCTGAGGTATGTTTGGAGATGACAAGAACTTGTGTGATTGAGTCCTTGAAAGTGATACAAGCTTTTTCACACCTTTCTAAAACTACTTTCAAGTTATCCAATGTGAGTTGAATATCCATCAATTTATTAGTTGAAGCTATTGTGAAAACTTCATCTTCAAATTCTTTTTGCATCATTGATATATATTCTTGGATAACTTAGTTAGAGGGAAGTATTTTCTAGTTGTCATCAAACAATTGGCATGGTAGCTCTTTGACTCTGGTGACAAGATGTGAAACATTATCTTCACTGACCTCTCTAGCCTCCTCTAAATCCTTAATCAGATCCTTGATGACACTTATCTTATGTTTCATTGTTGACTTAACCTCAATGAACATTTCTCTATCAAGAATTATCCCAGTATCCACTAACACACTGAGCTTGATTTCTTTCATTTTCTTTCAAGCCTCTAGACTGTTTTCCATCTCTTGCAAATCTTGAGAAAGTGTGTCAATGGTTTTACCTAGTTCTAACCTTACAATTTCCATGTTGTCAATTCTCTCCACAGAAGATCTCAAGAGTTTTATTCCCAATTCCAACATTTTTTCAAGAAATTCACCAACTGCTCTACCTTGTGAATGAGTCTTTTCAGCCTTCTGAATCATAGGATCTTGAATGCTTGTAGCCATAGGTTCAACAAATTCAAAATATTGGGTAATATTCTAGAGTACTAAAGTCAATTGTTCAACTCTAGCTTTGTATTGCTCCTTAATCTTCTTTTCTTGATCATACCTCTCAATAAGAGAAGCTAATATCGACTATGCATCTTCTTTGGCAGTTTCATTCAAGTTATCTTTCCAAGCTCCACCCTTGTGATTTAATAATAAAAAATATCAATATCCTCAATAGCTTTACCCAGAGGAGGTTGTGCAACCTCTACATACTTGTAATTGGCCTTGTCTATTAACAACCATGAAAGAGTCTTTGGTTTCTTCGTAGATTTTTTCTTCACTAGCCCCAACTATGTAAAGTCAAATTCATTTAGAGAGACGGCTTGGTTCTTTCTTTTGGGTGTCTGAGATGATAGCCAAGGGGGGAACAAGAGAAGAACTTCCTTCTGGGCTTGTAGTCATGGTCTGAGAAGAAGTGGTTGCACTCACAATAGTAGTAGTAACAAGTGGTGGAGTGTTAGTTAAAATTGCTTCAAAAGTTTCCATAGTTATCACATTTTGCAGAATCTCAGTTATAAGCTTATCCAACTTAGAGTGTGAAGTCACATCAAAAGAAGGAGAAGATAAACTTAGAAAACTAGAAGGAGAACTTAAAAAATCCTCAAAATCATTCTTAGGACTATAAAAATGGATCCCGAGGTTGGGGATGAATGAATTGAATGAATAAAAAAATAAGGCATAATAGAAACAATGGTAGCAGAAACAATAGTGGCCGATGGCAAAGGTTGTTCAATAGAAAAAGTGGGAGGAGTAGTAGGCATGGTAGAAAAAATAGGGGAAGAAGTGACAGGGTCGTCTTTTGGAATATCCTCATGTGGAGATTTTGACATTTCTTCATCTTGACCCCCTTTTTCTTCTTGTTCTTCCTCTTGAATTAATACTTCCTCTATAGCAATGGATGGCCCTTTTGTAGCCTAACTTTACCCCCTACTTTGAATTTGATTTTTGGTTTAGGGGTTTTGCTTGGCTCAAGCACATCTCCCTTATTCTTTGGTCTTAGTTTTGCTTTCTTATCTTCATGTCCTTCAGGGTCTTCCTCTTCTGATCTAGTGTTGAAATGTTCCAACCTTATACTCTTCTCCTCTAACCAAACATTAGTATTAGCAAGAATGGGTTGGAATCTCTCCTTGATTGAAATAACCTCCTTTTTAGACCATTAGATTAGAGGGAGAGGAGTTTCTGGAACATTATTTCTCTCATAAGCAAGATCCAAGATATCTTCATCATCCTCCATTTCATCTAGGATATCTGCCAAATTTGGTTTCATAATTTTCCCCAAAGTCAACCGACAATAATCCAACTTTCTTATGTCCCTTTCAATTATGCAATCAACCCAAATATCTTCCACTCTATGTGCATGAGTGTAAGCCTTCTTGATTCTATCATTCATCCCTCTGTAGTTGAAGTCGAGCTTTCTTCTATAGGTCTTCATTGTAACCCAATACATTTCTGATTCCATAGCTTTGGCTTTAGGAGATGTGAGGATGGAATACCTACTTATGGTGAGAGGAAATTTGAACACTGGCTTATGTAATTATGCTTGTTTTCTATGAACAATGATGATCTATCTACAAAGCTCCATGAAAATGATTTTATCAGTTGGATACCTCAAGAGCATATGAGGGTATCTAGCTAAGAAATCAATTATGATGTAAGTGAAAGTAGGGAACTACAAGTACAGAAAACCAAACTAATTAACCACTTACCATGCCTCATTTGAGACTCTCTTGTTCTCAAGTTCTCTATCGAACATGTAGAGATATGGGGAAAGTAAAGCATCATTGACCCTTTTGAAGTAATGAATGCTCTTGTTCAAGGTCAACTATGAATAGTATTGATACACTGGAATGTGTCTCCTATTTTCCTCAGATGTCAACCTTGGAAAATTCCTCATTGATGCAGCAACATAAACCAAATATGAGGTCATATAAAATCAATGAAGAAGGAACCTTTACAAGTTGATCATAAATGGCATCACTAATTTGTTGTCCCCAAAAAATTGTTGTTTCCTCTTCTTGATAACATGAATGTACAAGTACATCCAATCCTAAAAATGCGAAGAGTTAGGCAATCCTTTAACCCTACTGAGAAGGGTAATCAAATCATTAATTTCCTTGACAAATTCACTACAAGGAAAGCTCTTTGTCCATCTTGAGATGTTTTTCCTTGGGTTCTTTAATTATCTTGTATTAATTTCCTTCTTATAATAATCTGGATCCTTATCATAGTGAACTTGTGCTTTCTCAATAGTAAGATTAGCATATGCATCAATGCTAAGACATTGAAAATCTTGTCAAAAAATTCTGCATCTAGATTCCGATGATTATATTTCCATCGGGATCTCTCATACTCATGTCATCCTTATTGTAATGTGATGCTACTGTAAGAACAAACTTGGGGTTGTGTGCCACTATTAGAAATGAAACTACCAACTGAATGTTGCTTTCTACAATGTATCTCATCCCCTGGCCCTCATCCAATGGTTTATTTTTAATATGCTCCACAAACTCAGACATGTCAACATGTCCTATCTCTGTCCTTTATGTCATCATTGTTAGAAGAAACTGAGGTTGTTGGAAAAACCCCTTAATACTTATACTTCATGGTCTTTTTGCTTAGAGACAGGTTTGACATCTGTGGAGGAGTTGTAGGGAGAGTAAAATGCTCATATCCTTTCAAGAATTTGAGCACAAAATCCTAATACAACATACAAGGGAAATTGCAACAAGAAGTTTAGATTTTCCAATGTTAGAGTAAAATTAGGGTTTTGTGCACTGGTGGAAAAAAATTGAGCTTCTACATGTGTTTTGAAGGTTTAGATGCAATGATGGAGAAAAACTAAGCATTTGTAGGTGAATTGATAGCTTGGATGTAGAGGTGGAAAAATTATTAGCATCTGCATGGGATAAAACATTATAAATGCAAAGGCGAGAAAAATTTGTGCTCTAGCATGAAGTTTTCAATTAAAGTACACAAGAGCTAATTTTTTGCACTCCTACACTTAGCATGTTTGACTTTGGATGTAAGAGTAGAAAAAATCTGCACTCTTACATGTGATTTATGTTTTGAGTGCAGTAGCACTAAATTTCTACACTATTGCAAATGGGTAAATCAACAATAATGTAAGCATAGCTTTTTCCCCACCCCTACATTTGGGGTAAAGCATATTAATGCAAGGTCGAGAAATTTTCTTGCCCCTACATAAGGTAAGACTTATTTGTGTTCAAGTGGTAAATTTTATCGACTTTACACTTGATGATGGATAGGCATTTGATCATGCAAGTCAGGTTTTAAAACCCGACTTACATGTAAAGTCACAGTTCACATGCATTGACAGTGATTTTTTGCAAGATTGCATGTGAGTTTTGGGAAAATCAATATGTTGGTCGAGGTTTTTACCTCGACACTCAAATGGTTATAATCATCATATGCATCGTCAAGGTAAAAACCCAACCTTACATATTGTTTGCAATGGTGGTGCAGTCTGTGTATCGCGGGGTTCAAAACCCACAATACACTCAAAATATAGCAGTGATGGTAAATCCACAAAAGCATGTGTTTAATGGTTAACATGTAACATGGGGCTTAAAACTCAATGTGTATGTGAAATGAGGTATCGATGGTCGACAATGTAGAGGATGAAGGTCGGGTTTAAAAACTCGACCAACCTCTTGCAGTTATTGATAGTGCAGGGTAGTGAATCAAACCTGAAGAACATGGGCTCATAGCAATTTACACAGAGTTTAAACCTCGTAAAGTGGACAATAACCATCCTAAACACAGGAAACCCTAACAGGTTTAAACAAACACTAGGTACAAATAAAGGGAAAACAAACAATAATCTATATTTACCGAAATAGATTTTAACTCATAATACTTAAGAATGTGGAATAAAACATAGACCATAATCTAACCCTAAACAAGTTATACACACAAAACAATGAAACAAAAATAGAAAGGCAAGAAAAGATAACATACTCGAAAGCCATGAATTACCATGAAAACCAAACAAAACCCCAACGAAATCCACTCGAACATAGCAAGAAATCCAAACAAGCACACACAAAGGGAGCAATGAGCTTGTAGGAGGTTTGAGAGGTCAAGAGTGAAATTAAAATGAAAATAAAACAAATATAAAATAAATAAAACCACTTAAAAATGCATTAAAACCTGCAATTAATACAAAAATGTGTGAACTCAAGATGCATCTCGATGCAAAAATTTTGCGCTTTAATACTATGAAATACATGCAAGAGCACTAAAATTCAACGCTCTTGCATGTTTTATTTTTTCCAAAGGTATGTAGGGGCAAATTTTAGTGCTCCTACATATGCAAGAAAATGACTAACTCTAAAAACTAAACCCTTTGCAAATTTAACATTTTTGCAAATTTTGAAAGACGAAAAGAGGTAATCGCTTGAAATGACTTGTCAAGACTTGAACCACACATGAGGGCAAGTGAAATTTTCCTTATTTTGCGTGCTTAGAGAATCTAGGCTATGAAATAGATAAGATTCATACGAGTTATCCCACGAATTGGGCGCAACTAAATTCAAAGATAACAAGTTGGAAGGTATCCATAGTTGTTTGACGATATTGGTTAAGCAAGGCACAACACCAGAGCTCAAATGACAAAACTAAAAGGGTTCTTAATTATACCCTTTGTTGAAAGGCAAGGCCACTTCTAGTTAGGAAGGTGAGTGAGGGATCGTTGGTCCATGGTTGGAGCTAAAGCACCTGGGTGATGCTCTCCCTTTTGTAGATGACATGCTAGGTCTTAGAAGACATAAAGTATCCAGATATGAGATCTTTGACCTTGTACCTTAAAAATTAATGTTATATCTTATTTAATTGAAATCATTCATGTTGAAATGTAAAAGGAAGAAGATTGTTTATTCTTTTAATTTGAAAAGCAAGATAAATTGTTACGAAAATGTTTATATATTCAGTTATGCAGTTGCATTTTCAATTATTGAAAAGAACAAAATTTATATCCCATTTTACTAATGATGTTAATTATTATTATATGATAAATAAAACCAAGTAAACTTCTTGTAGAAGGAGGTGGTTGTTACAATCGTGAATATTAATATAATTATCTTATCGTATTTCATTCAACTTCCAATGGTTGCAATGAAGGTTTAACCATCACCTACTAAAGAGTTAAGTTTTAATTTATTTAGACTTTTTAATACTCTGAATTTAATCATTTCTTCTAGAGAGTTTTTTATATTAATCCATTCATGGTGCTATAATCAGAGACAAAAATGTTTTTTCCGTCATAAATTTTCCGCCAAACAGACACTCTCAGGCTCAACTAGATCTTCATCACACTTACAGTTTAACACATAAATAATAAATAACCCTGATTGCATGAACTGAAAATAATTCTAATGGATATGAAATCATAACTCAGAAGCTGAAATGTAATCGATAGGAGGAGAAACGAAATCTTTTAACACAAAGAAGTAAAAATATTACATTAAAAAATGCAACGTTCCCATAAAGAATAAATAGGTCGCCAGACTTTTTGTCACCCTTTTTTTCTTTTCCAGCTAATTTGGAAAAGTTTTAGTGTGTAATTTTTTTGTTTAAATAAATATTATTTCAATATATAAGGAGCCATAGCAAATTTGCAATGAAGATTGAGGTTGCAAATATGTACTTTGTAGCTGAATGCGATAACATCCAATTCAGGATGCAATTAGTTACTAGACAATTCAGGATGAACAAAGTTCTTGTAATTGTTTACTTGAAGTAGAATGAATCAGGATCACCCTGCTGTTTGTTGGGGTATGCCTGAATCCATTTCCTGTACTCCTCATTCATTTTCAATCTATCTTCTGCACTTAAATGTTGAGACCACTCAGGTTGGAAGTCTGGAATCATGGTAGAATAGGATGCATACTCTTGCATCTTCTTTGTGCGCGGAATTCTCAACTCCTCGAACCTGTGACCAGATATATAAGTTCAACCATTATGAAGCTTATAAGCATGTTTTTAACTAAATCTATGCATAGCTAAAACTAGATAAAATATGTCTGGTTCGCATTTCATTCAACTCTTTCAACTGTTGGAGGATTTTTCCTATTTGTTTGGCTGCAATATGTAGTGATTGTCAATTTCTTAGCAATTAAGAAAAGGGAGAGGCTGTCGATTTTTGTGTTTTTTTTATGGTTATTTGAAGTTGAGGTTATTTTCTTGTACTGGGGGAAATTCTGAAATCTTTCATAGTGGGTTCTATAAACGGGTATACTGAAGCTCACGTTTCATAGCCCGCAGAAAATAGAATCCTATGTGAGCAGAGTCACTGAAAAAACTTTAGTTTGGAGATTTCAAAGAGGATGCTAGATTTGGCTAATATTAAGACCTTTTAACAGCGTCTTGAATGCTTCCCTCTGAAAATGATGAACCATTTGCCACTTCAAGAAGAAGAGAGAGTTGATGTACATCTTCAAATGCAGACATTGCTCCTTGCCCAGGCCCAACGAATTGTGCATGTGCAGCTACATTCACGAACCAATATTAATTAGTCTTCTTTCTGATGATAGACCACTGAATGTGATCCGAAATGCTGAACTAAAAACATACACAGCTTAAACCAAAAGTTTGCACATTTCGAACTAATTAGTCCTTTACACTTGTCATAAAGACATAGCCTATACATAATTGAATACTCAGAGATTGCTAAGTGTTTAAGACTTAAGTACACCAGAATATGAAAAAGAAAGGATTTCACTTAGCTTGCAACAAGATCCCAGGATTCTAAGGAAATGGATATACCATCACCAATCAATAGGACATGTCCATCTGCATCACTCCATTTATTGAGTGGCAATCGATCCATTATCTTCCTTTCTGTTATGATCTCTTCACTAGTTGCCTCAATAACATTTCGTAGATCATCCCATAACTCAATCCCATCAAGTTGCTGTAAAGCACGCTGTTTACAGCCAGGCCTTCCACGGGTTGTTCGTTCTACTAAGACCGAGTTTGCTTTATCCCCTGTTTGGTCCATCTTTCGGAGTGACCAGAGGGTATAGTCTCCTGCGTGATATTGACATGATCCAATAAGCTTCCTGTTGATTTTACTTTAACTCGAAGTTTAACACCTTTTTATATTATATATAGCCCAACTAGCCTGGGAATCCGCACAGTCGACACTATAATAGCTATGAAACAACATATTTAGAACACATGAATATTGATTCTGTATTCCCAATTTCAGTTTTCCCATGAGTGATTTTCCTCCTGATGAAATTAATTTTGTTTTATTGTATTATGAGGGTTTTAAAACAATATTGTTTGGAGACAGACACCGTTGTTACTCTTGTTGTATATCATGAATAGAGAAAATGGTATAGCATTCTTAAGCAGGCATGAGATTTCACTCAAATCGAAACTTGTGGATTGTTCATTCCTTGTTATTAATTCTGTTAGATATTTGCAGATTCAATCACTAAAGCCCCATTGGTCAAAAAATGATCAATGTTGAATGGGAAAAATGCCAGAAATATGTTTTATGGTATCAATCAGTTGCAGAGATAAGTTAGTGTTAACTAAGAAAGAAGATTCAGAATACCATATAAGTGCCATTAGTACCATCAGTGGTAACATGGTTAGCCTTTAGTCTACACTACAGCAATCTAAAGTTATCATGAATTAGCAGGGCACCCACATATACCTGCATTAGATGTGGCGAAGGTGGTAACAGTCCTTTTTTCTGTTTGCATAATGAATTCTCCTTTTTCAAGCCAATCAAACAGCCTACACCAAAAAAGCAGAGACCACATCATAGTATACCAATAGATCTTGATAACTATATCTAAACCTGATTATGTGGAAGAATTATTCTCACTGACTTGAGATGTGGATCATGGACTAATGCACTCCATGTTCGCATTTTCAGGTATCTGGGAGCATCCCCAACCATCTGTTTGCGAACAGCAGACCATATGCCATCTGCCCCAATTAAAAGTTTGCACGGAACCACCTTGATCCTATGATCTTCTGTACCTTCTCGGGGGCACTTAAAATAGGCCTCAACACCACCCTGCTTTGTGTTTCAAAAAATGTTAAGATAATAATCATTTAAATTTTTTACAGAAAGCATATTGAGAATATAATTAACAGAATTATGTTCAGTAAGCTGCCCAGTCATGCATGGCTTATTCTGTCCTGCACGTCGATCACCCCACGGTCGAAGATGGTAAGGCGATAAATTCCCGCCTCTACGCGATAATCACCAGCCGAGTCCCACCGAGCGATATGTTCTGAGTGATAGCTGATGGATTTTGAACCTAGCGTTCTGAATGTCATTGCCCGATATCCCGACCCGGATACCGGTCACGAGAACAAGATCAGGGGCAACATAGGCGCGTGAACTGGTGTTATATTCCTGAAGAGTGAGTGGGCTCTTTAGCGGTGGAAACGCCGAACTGATAGCGTCCACCAAAGGGCGAGCGTCGATTTCAATCGGATCGGGAGAGCGCAGGCCCGTACCTGGAACCGAATCCACCATTGTCTTTGCGAACGTCCAACCCGGCAGAACGGTGGCGGTTCTGGTCTGGCGCTACCGGCGAAAACCCCGCCCGATTCTTCATCCACAACCAGCCTGTCATATTCTGCGAACTGGCAAGCCCGGCGAATCTAGCCCCAGGTCAATTGAATCTGGCGGTTTTGTAATTCACCGCTTCTAATTTGAGCACCGCGGTCTGAAACAAAATTCGGGGTCTGCTCTGAAAGTTTCGCGTTTGTTTTGTAACTGAAAGCTTAATACGCGTCCATGCTAAATGCCGCCTATAAATAACTCAGACATAATCTCTATTTACATGTTTTTGTGTGTGTGAACAACGTTGGTGTGCGAGGCTCAGAGAATTTGATAGAATATAAGGACACCAGCTACCAGCATTTTCCAGAACCGCGACCCAAACTGACAAAAATTCCCTTATGTCGGGATGCTTGGGTGTCACCAGCCCACGAGAAACGGTTACCGAATTCCATCAGCATCCAACCAGTTTGCAACAAATGCTGGTCCCAAACCTGACACCCATTCCCAAAACATTCACCGAACCCCAAACCAGGCCATGATTTAGTGGAAATGGTAGGACAATGCCATGATAATGATTCTATTTAAACCTGGCTGAGCAAATGCTCCCTGTAATCAAGGCTGCGTGCAAATTTGGAGTGAATTTGGACATTTCGAAGGATGGAAGGCTCAATCTACCGGCATTTAAATTAGAATCATATCATATACTTGATTGTGCGATCCCCAAAGAGTAGGTCTGAGTGTCACCAATTTACCAAGCTAAAAAATCCAGCAGAATTATTTTTCATTCTCAATAAATATAAAAAGGACCTGAGGCATCCACAGTCCATAATAATTGAAACAGGGATTTGCTTTAAAAATTGTGTAAGAGAATCTTTATCATCAAAAAAAATTGTGTAAGAGAATCTTTATCATCAAACTTCCCCTGATAACACTCAGCAATCCATCATATTTTCAGAATCATGTACAAGAAATGTTATGACTAAGGTAGTAATGGATTGCAACATATAACCCAAAAGGTAGGAAAAAAAACAAAAAAATTCCACAGGTGTTTCTGCATTATCATTTTGAAACATCACATGAATTTATTTATTAAAGAAAAAAACCCACCAACCTTGCAAGGCTTATAGGCTAGCAGCTTGTGAGAAAAGGAAATCCTAGATCTACTAACAAAGCTGTCCAAAACTCTGTGAAGTGACTTCCATGTGAGGATCACTAGCTCCCCCGGAACAATTTCTTGTACGCTGGAGTCGGACACTTCAGTGTCTGTTAAAGTTACCCGTTTGATTTTAGTGGAATAAGCCCCAGCCTGGGCTAAAGCTGTACTGAGACCAAGCTTAATTCCTTCAAGAGCTGTAATGCCATTGAGGCCAATGCCAACAATGGAGGATGTGTCTGCACTCATCCATGGTGGGTGAGTTTCGAACACATGACATGGGATATTTCGCTCTTGCAGGGCCAGTGCCAGAGCAAGGCCTGCAAGCCCGCCACCTACAATCCCAATATCAATTTCTTCAGCTCTCTCTGCATTGCTCTCAAGTTCATCACAGTCACCATTACAGGAAACTGAAGACATTTTAAACAAGAGGTTGAGAAGAATTGCAAAAGGTACTGAAATTTCTCTTTCCCTTATCTAATGCTCTATGCCTAATTTAATGATCCGTTCTAAGGACATCCTCTATTACCTACGCTGTTTTTGATCTCGTGAACGTTATAAACCTTTTAACTATACTGTAAGTAAAATTTCACTCTCGAAGACGGACAATAACTGGTTAACTTCTGCTGATATTTCTGATTTTTTGATGGCGTGTGATCCCTATTGACTGAGATGTCATTGTAATGGCACTATGATTTTATGTAAAAGCTCCATCAAAGTTGTGAAGTTTCCAGACTTGCAATTTGATAGCCCGCAAACGTGCAATTTAGTGAAGGCAGAATAGCGTTGAAGGTAAGCACAAAACACGTTCATTTAATTTTTTTTGACACGGTCTTTAAAGGTTGATTAGTAGAAGGTATTTTCCAGAGCCTGTCAAATTGTGATACTGCTATAGGATTCAATCTTGTAGTTTTTTGAGTCAAACTCATGAAACATGGGTCAATAAGTTTGACTCGAAAAACTACACGATTGAATCCTGATAGCAGTATCACAGTATTTAAAGGTGTTATTGGATAATCTTAGTGAAAGCGGATTAGTGTTGAAGTTATAACCACAAAATAAGTGTACATTTAAAACAAATTTAACATGGTGTTTTTCAAAAGGCGGTCTTTAAAAGTATCTAAGGGTGTTATTTGATAATCATATAGGAACATAAATAATAGAGATATTAGATTTCCATAGTCCATATTAATAAGAGCTATTTTTTCTAGATTCAATTGTGTGAATTTATTTGCATCAATGTTTCAGATCACACTCCATGATCCAACTCAGCTCTTTTTTTCATCCTGATGTTGGATCACGGAGTGTGATCCGAAACATTGATGCAAATAAATTCACATAGTTGAATCCAAAAAAAATAGCTTTTACATATAAAATAGTTTTATGGGAGAGTATTTCATATTTATGTTTTGTTGTTAAATTTAATTTATGTGGTATTTGAGTGATTGAGCTATTTATATATGTGTCTACCACCTATCAAATAGCATCCTTATGTGTTTTTACTAATTTATAAGAGTTCATGGATTTAATAGGTCAAGAGATTTTGATGAACATATTAAAAAGAAATGAATTTTAATATATCATAATTTATCGATATTAATAGTTATTTGCAAGAACAACAAGGATGATTATAAATTTATCAATTACAAGAATTTTAATTTATTTAATTTTGTATTCAGCAATCTATCTTTATATATCACTATAATTATTTCAAAACAATACATATATAAATTTTAGATTTTGTTCAATATGATATAAAAGAATTCCATTTGATGATAGTTTAATTTATATATGTTATTTTTAAAAATTTGAGTAGTATAATCAAAGTTGATATAAACAAATTCCAATTATATAATATATGTATTGTTGATTAAAAAAGGTTATATCTTGTGGAAGACAATATAATATTCTAAAAACTACAAAAGACAATTCAAGTTGGAGCTCATTAATTCAAATAAAAAACCAATGCCATTCTAGAAAATATATATATCCTAATTATTCATGTACACCTAAATATTTCCTTGGTACACCCTTATCCTAATTGACCAAATAATTACACAACGTAGCCAAATCCCCTTCAACTAATGGACCCCCTAGTCTCTTTTCCATCTCACATAATTAAAATAATTTTATTTTTATTTACACATGAAACATAGAAAAAGAGAACCCCAAGTCTTATGTGTAAAACTTAGGATTCAAGTTTTGGGGTTGGGTTTTGGGTGTGTTGTGCTGTGTTATTTTTCTAACGTTTCATTAAGATGGAGATCAACAAGGTGTTTAGATTGACTTTCAACCATGAAGGTGAGCCAATCAGACCTGGATCTGCATCTTTTAGGGTCTTGGAATCAATTAGAATTGATTTTCCTTGATTAACCTATGAAATGAAGAAAAATGATGTGAATGTGTGCGGGGAATGTGTGGATTCAAAAGGTATGTGATCCAAATGTTCAAACACACTCACACTTTTCTTAATTTCATTAGAAAAAGAGATCTCCCAAAGGTAGGATTGATTTTCAACCTTCAGGTGAGCCAACCCTATATGGGAAATCTATTGTTTTCTTATGACAGAAATGACTAAATTGCTATTTTGGGAGATAAATTAAAGTGCCTTAATAAACTAAACTATATGACCTAACGCTTGAAATGCATAATATTATGATAATAGAAATGGAAACAACAGTTTGCAAGTAGATCTAAGAAGAGCATAACAGTGTGTACTTGGCATAAAAAGTGGGTTCTAAGCTCTGTAGCAAGATTGTTTCACCCTAGGGCGAATGGGTCCTAGTGCAGGAGTCCAAAATCTGATTTTGCAGTCCTCGGATCCCATATCTGAGCTTCTAATTTCTCCAGGTTTGACTGTTGGAAAGTTGGAAATAAAATTTGTAGGTGAGTTTATGTGGCTTAACAACTTTGACAACTTTGCAAAATTTCTCCTTTGATAAACTTTCAGTCCATCACCTATAAATCTATACATATAAAGAGATAACAAAAATGTTTGTTTTTGGGTGAATGGTGGTTTGTGTTAGTCAAACCCCGTGTTGGTAATTAAACCTTGATAATGACAATGACAAATGAAAGGAATTGATGAATGAACAAAGCTTTGTCACAACTCACCAAACCCTTAATAGTTTCCCTTAGAGGACTGAATTCTAACACATCTCTCTAAGGATTGGATCTTGCATGAATTAGTTTGATTGATTGTTTGATTTGATGCTTGAATGCTTGAAAACTACATCACAATGTTAGCTCCAAACATGACATGAATGTGCATAAACTTTGACATGATGATATGATCTTGATTGTTGTTGTAGATGATTGATAAATCTACTCTTCGATGCTCTTGAAATAATATTTTCTCTTGGGATTGATCTCTTAAAGTCTTATTGCTAGTTAGATTTGAATTGATTAAATAACATGTATTTATAAGTGTTTATATAATTTTTCAAAAAATAGATGGGCAGGTGCATGAAGATGGGTAGCCAATTTGTGGCCAATTTACTTTTTCATCCTGAAATAGCGAAAACGCGAGCATGTTATAGTAAAACGCGCTCGCATTATGGCTTGGTAATGATCAAGCCTAGGATCAGTCATTACCAAGCCATGACGCGAGCGTGTTATAACGCGCTCGCGTTATGGTTTAAATTTTAAAAAATGTGTACATTTTGAGTTCAAAAAATGTGCATTTTTTGAAATCAAAAAACATTTCTAAAATGCGAGCGCATTAAAATGCACTCGCGTTTTGGTCTACATTGAATTTTTTTTCTTCTCTTTTTCTTGTCTCTTTCTTCTTGTTATCTTTCAAGGGAACTATATACATGAAATAAACATTTAAGTATAAGTTGAAATTTACATATAGACATTTACTTTCTTATACTTTAAGTTATATTTCATGTATATAGGTAGGATGTTTGAGAGTGGTTTTGGATCTCTAGGAGTTATAATGCAAATTCTAGTTTTTGGAAGATCTCAAAAATTTCAGACTTAGTCAAATTTTAGTAATCAGCATGTCAAATTTCAATAATCAAGAGGTCAAATTTTAGTAATCAAC